>JABTTQ020000934.1:0-226815 GCA_016081115.2 Rehmannia glutinosa | reverse complement strand
ATCAATATTTCTTACTTCATTTTTGTCTACAGACCAATGCCATATTTCACCAGATGGCTCTTCGAGGTGCTGACTGGAAGCACTAGAACGAAGTGATTTTTAATCAACTGAGCAATGCTCATGTGAGGCTTCAGTTAGCCTAGGCGGATAAAGCTAAGGCCATCAAAGATGTTCGAGGCGAGCTTCTTAAGGAGGTGAATGACTTAAAGGCTCATCTCATCACTCTCAAAGTGAACTCAAAGACCAAGCGAAGCTCAATGCAAAGGAGGTGGCTGAATAATTTGAAAGGGGTCGAAAGCGAGGCGAGAAAGAATACTTATCCTCTCCTACTTATCAATCCGCTATGGCCACTTTGAAAACCAAAGCAGTTCAGTCCTTTCTTAACTCTTCTTTGTGTGAAAAGTTAGTGGCTTATAGGGTGACAGTTTATCTTTTTGATAGGTTCGGCTTATACCGCAAGCAAGGTATCAAGAAAGGAGCCTGTAAGGCTGACTTCGATCCTGAAAAGCTAAATCCTTTGGTGAAAAACAAAGTGAAGCCTAATGCTGAGAACGAAACACCGGCTTTTTGCAATGCTGGAGATTCTGGCCAGCTGGGAGTTTCAAGTGAAGTGGAAGTTGTTGACGAGGTAGAGGAAGTCGATGAATTGTTGGAATTCATGAAGTCCTTCAGAGCCTCCTCTTAGGGTTTAATCATACTTCGCCATTTCGTAAGCCTTACGAGACTCTTAACTTGTAATTTATTTTGTACTTGTAACTTAAACCTGTTAATTTACTTCATTTTTATTTCTTTTCGCTTTCTATTTATTTCATCGGTTTCATTTTTTGCTTTCAATAATTTTTGTGTGCATCTGTTCCACCTCGCTTTATTTTGCTTTGCCTTCTATATTTTGTCTTCTTCTAGTCTTGCCCTCTTGGGATCGTCTTGGGCGTGCTAGCCTTTAGGGGGCTTATCTTGGGATCCTACAGATCCTTTTCTGGACCATTTTGGACTTTGTCACCTAAAAGAGATCTTATGGCCTAGATCCTATTTGGGATCGTCTTGGGGCCCTTAGCCTTTCAAGGGGATTATCTTGAGAGCCTAGATCCCTTTGTGGGATTATTTTGGGCTTTGCCATTGTAAGTGGAGCTTATAGCCTAGATCCTTTTTGGGATCGTGTTGGGCCCGCTAGCTTTTTAGGGGTTTATCTTGTAAGCCTAGATCCCATTTTGGGATCATTGTGGGTTTTGCCAGCCTAAAAGGGAGCTTATGGCCTAAATCTCTTTTGGGATCATCTTGGGCCCGCTAACCTTTTAGGGGCTTATCTTGGGAGTCGTGGATCCTTTGTGAGATCATTTTGGGCTTTACCAAATTTAAAAGGGAGCTATGGCCTAGATCCCTCTTGGGATTTTCTTAGGCATGTTAGCCTTTTAGAAAGCTTATCTTGAGAGCCTAGATTTTGTTGTCTTTTGCTAACCTAAAAGGAGCTTATGGCCTAGATCCCTCTTCGGATCAACTTGGGCCTACTAACTGCTTAGGGCTTATCTTGTGGCCTAGATCTCTTTGTGGGATCATTTTTGGTTTTGCCACCCCTAAAGGGAGCTTATGGCCTAGACCCTCTTGGGAACATCTTTGGGTCTCTAGCCTTTTATGGGGCTTATCTTGAGAGCCTAGATTCCTTTGTGGGACTTGTGGGCTTTGCTTTGGCTTAAAAGAGAGCTTATGGCTTAGATCTCTTTGTGGGATCATTGTGGGCTTTGTGACGCCTAAAAGGAAGCTTATGGCCTACATCCCTTTTGGGATCATCTTGGGCATGCTAGCCTTTTTAGAGGGCTTATCTTGAGCCGCAAATCTTGAGTGATTCGCTTGGCCCTAGAATGCTAAACAAGTATGCTTGCAAACAAGTGAACATTGAAAATGACGTTTCACGTTTTTTCATTAAAATAGTTCTCGACATAAATCTTTAGCGCTTCCAAAATTAAACTAAGTACATAGCAGAAATAAACCGAATATGCAATATAGATAACATCAAGTATAGAACCTCCTTAGGTTGGGAATATTCCAAGGCCTTGGAAGCTCTTTTCCCAGCATGTTTTCGAGCTTGTACGTTCCTCTTTTTAACACCTCGATTACTTCTAATGGTCCTTCCCAGTTTGCTTCCAATTTTCCAACATGCTTGGAAACTTCCACTTTCTTGAGTACCAAATCCCCTACCTGAAAACTTCGCTCTTGAACCATCTTGTTGTATGCATTTTTCATCCTTCCCTTAGCAGCTTGGATCTAAATAAATTGCTTATCCCACTTTTCCTGATGAGCTCAAGCTCGAGTTCTCTAGCCTCGTTATTTTTCTCAAGGTCATAGTAGGCGACCCTAAGTGAAGTTTCTCCAATCTCGATGGGCACGATTGCTTCTGATCCATACACTAAGCTAAAGGACGTCTCCCCCGTCGAAGTTCGCGGGATCGTTTTATGCCCAGAAAACTCCTGGTAACTCCTTCACATATTATGATTTCACTGTCTCTAGCCTTGTTTTAAGGTCTTGTTGTATGATCTTGTTCGCAACTTCTGTTTGTCCATTTGCTTGATGGTTCCCAACAGACGTGAAATTTTTCTTGATTTAAGCTCTTTACACCATTCTTTGACCTTCTTCCCGTGGAACTGATTACCATTATCTAAAATCGAAATTCTAGGTGCCCCGAACCTGCAGGCAATATTTTTCCATAAAAAATTCATGACCTCAATTTCAGTTATCTTGGCTACTGCCTCAGCCTCGATCCACTTTGAAAAATACTCTACTACCACAATGATAAACATCTTTTGATCTCTTGCTATTAGAAACGGACCCAAAATACAATCCCCATTGATCAAAATGATAAGCAATGGGGATCGTTTCTAATTGAGTCTCTTGCTGATGAGTTAGGTTCACATGGAACTGACACTTCTCGCATTTTTTGACAAACTCCATTATATCCTTTGTCAAGGTCCACCAAAAGTAACCTTGATGTATCACCTTCTGGGAAAGTGTTTTGCCTCCTAAGTGGTTACTACAATTTCCTTCATGAATCTCTCTCATCATGTACATTACCCTTTCCAGGCCAAGACACTTTAGCTTTAGCAACGTCCCTCCTACTGACCTTTTGTACATCTCATTGTCTATCATTTTGAATCTGGATGCTCTAACTTGGACTCTTCGTGCCTTTATCGGATCTAATGGTAAAGTTCTATTTTCCAAGAAACCCTTCAGTTCCTCCATCCAGTCAACTGGAGTATCGATTGGGAAAACTAATGCCTTGCCAGGATATCGCTTTAATGGACCTTTCTCTATTAACAAGTCCGACTAAGCTGAAACTAACACAATCACCTTTCTCGAGTTGTTCCCAGTTATCGCACTAACGAAGCGAGCTAAAAAGTTGGCTTGCTCATTTTCATTTCTTGGGATCTATTGTAGTTAGAAAAATTCACAATTTGCCATTATCCGTTTCACTTTCTCCAAATAATTAGCCATTGATCGGTCCTTGGCTTCAAACAAGCCTTCAGTTTGCATTGCCTCTTGCTGCAAGTCGTTGTAAGTTGCCAACCTCTTCACATTATATTTTTTGAGCGCTTTCGATCCGCCAATAGAGCTTCAGACTCGGCTTCATTGTTTGTTACCTCGAACTCTAAGCGAAGTTCCATCTCGACCTCGAAAGAATTAGGTTATTGCAGCAAAATTCCAACTCCACCTCATGTAGCTACCGCCGACCCGTCCACATGCAACAACCACGTCAGTCCTCTTTGTGACTCAAGTTCTGACAAACTTGCGTCGATAACAAAATCTGCTATAACTCTTGGTCTTTCACCACCATTTTACTTTGATACTTAATATCAAATTCTCCCAATTCAACATACCATTTTACTAAGAGACCCGAGAGTTCCGGTTTTGCTAACACTTGCCTTAGTGGTGGATTCGTGAGGACGATAATTTGATGAGACTGGAAATAAGGCCACAACTTTCTGGTTGACATTACCAGGGCTAGAGCGAGCTTTTTGATTGTGAAAATCTTCCACTAAACTGCAAGTGTACAACGTAGCTAGTACATAGAAGCGAGCAAGGTCGTATTCCTCAGGGATTGAATACGAAACACTTAGACTATAGTAAATATCATATTCCAATTTTATTGAAGTCATTAAAATCACAAAATTACTTATTAACTAATCTAAATCCTAAATTAACGAGTAAAATATTCATAAATTTATAAACCCCGAACTAGACAAGTTTTCAACTAATATGAAAGCAAGCAACCCTAGGCACATAATCTCAATATGCTTCTTTAATATTAAATCCAATTAATGTTTCATCAAAACCAGTTTATGTATTTCTATAAGTTCAATTCCAAACTTAGTTTATTCCTATCCTTGGGAGATCTTGATCCGGACCTCGGCCTAGACCTCTTTTAGACCAACTCCAACCCAACTTCAAATCCCACACCAAAACACCAAACATCTAAAAAACTCCCTCCAACCCAACACTAAACACTACACCAAATTTGGTGTAATGAATAGTGTTACACCAAATTTGGTGTAACACTATTCCTTTACACCAAATTTGGTGTAATACAAATATTCCCTCTTAGCCCTCCAATTTCTTCTACTTCATATTTTTAATTCCTATTGTATCCTATATTTGATATATAATTCATTTGTAACATGGTTTTAGTTATTTAAATTTTGTATATAGTTATTATTTTAGATGTACAATTATAATAACTAACAATAATTAATAGTTACCAATAAATTATTATAAACTAAACTTAAAATTTTCTATAAACTACAATAATTAATAAACAAAATTACAATTTAATTAAAAAAGCATCAAAGTCTATCATAAAATACAAAACACTAACATTATAATTAAACCTGAAATTTAAAAAACAAAATATCAAGCAAACTAAATATTTGTTTTAGGTTTGTCGTTTTTATTGTCTAGTGTGCAATTTAGTATTTTATTTATTGTGATATTAGTTGTAATATTTATTTTGCAATATAATTAATTAATGTAATATTAATTAAATATAAGTTTTTATTTAGTTACATTAATAGTAATAAAATATAAGCAAAAGAAATAATTACATAAACAAATAAATTTGTTATTCCAAAATGAAAAGAAAATATTAAAATACTCATTTAGTGTAGTGGGTTGGAGATGGTTTTTGAAAAATTACACCAAAACACCAAATTTGGTGTGATTTTCACACCAAATTTGGTGTCATGGGTTGGAGATTCTCTTAGTCCTAAAATGAAGCCTCTTTAGGATCCCTCCCTTCCCTTGGGCTCTGGGCCACTTTGGACCATTCCTGATCTTTCAAGGCGTTCATCTCTTCCTCCTGGATATATCTTTGGGTTACCTCCGTTAGTTGTTCTTTGTCGACGGGGAGATCATGAGCAAGAGTGGAGGCTAAGGGTCTTTTTTATAATCTGAGGATAAGGATGTTAGTCATCATGTCGATTCTCATATCGTGTACTGCCAACACTTCATTATTGAACTGATTTATAAATTCCCTAAGTGCTTCTTTCACGTCTTGCCTTATAGTAAACAAATGTGAAGCCGACCTTCAAACTCTCTTTTGCCTTGCAAACTGAAATAAGAATTTCCGAGCCAGTTGTTCGTAGGAGACCATGGTTCCCCTAGGCAACCCCATAAACCATTCTTGCGCTTTCCCAATCAATGTGTTATATATATCCTACCGTTCATGGCATTAGATTGTCCATACAACTGCATCATATTGTCAAAAGCAGTGAGATATTCCTGAGGGTCCCTATTCCCGTCATATTTTGGGAGGTTGGGAAGTTGGAAGTTTGGTTTGACCACCTCTGCTAGAATCTCAGATGAAAATGGCGATCCCCTCTTTTGCAAACCAGATGTTACAGCTCCACTCCGCTTCAAATCATCTAGTTGTCGTGTGACATGCTCAATTTGCTCACTTAGCTCATTTATATCTCATCGATCGGTTCGCTAGACCTCCATTGACAAACGATGGTGGCTTAGCCGCTTAGCTACTTCTTCCAAGTCATCTTGCACTTCGCTTCGTTTCACCATATTTTCTCATTTTTGTGTGTAACCTTGAGGAGGTGCTTTCTTGCCTTTTCGCTCTCTATCCTCCAATATTTGATCTAACATTTTCTCAAAATTGCTAGTTTTCATGTGGATCATCGGCTCCTCTCGAACGGGCGAGGGTTCCATGAATCAAGTGAATGAATAGGCGACCCTCCTCGGGAGGTTCCTCTATAACCCTTTGAGGTGTCTTCGCTGCATGTTGGGGTGTCTCCATCGTCTTCTCTGGTGTTTCCTCCAACTTTCACCAAACCTTTTTCCCATAGACGATGAATCAGATGTACCTTAGCTAGGGTCCCAAGGAGCAAAGTGAGGTACTTTGTTTGTGGGAACCTGAAACAGAGCAAACATTAGGCTAGATGGGGTGGCCCCCAGCTAAGGCCCTCCGAAGCTTAAGTCAGAATAAGGTAATTGAGGTACTATGAATCTAAAGAGCGAGATAATTTAGAAAAATGACAAGTTACCTTTTACCTTGATTTTCTTATTGTATTTATAGTACTATTCACCGTAAAATGCGGATCATGGTACATGTATTGCTCCATCAACGGTGGAGAGCTGGTGGGCGACCCGACCTTGACCCTCGGGTTGGGTGGGGACCCATATAAAAAGTCTACGGATCTTGGGGGTGATAGGAAATTTATTTGTTAGATTTTGATGATACATGTAAAACTTAGACAGAAGTTGGCACCCTATTTTCCTTGTAATTCTATATTGTGATAGATAGGACTGAAAGAGCTGAGTAAAGTCAGCCAAGTCAAGAATGCAAGAAGTCAACTGCAGACTAGAGTGAAGACTCTGATGTGTTTCAACTGAGTATGGCTATGAAGGAAGACAAGGACTCTACTGAAGGAGAGTCAACTGAGGATCAACTATGTGAAGTGTCAATCAAGTCAAGGAAAGGAGCCAAGTCTAACAGTTGAAGTGATAGTTGAATCAATCTTATGATTGGAGAAGACTCAAGTCACAAGGGGTAAAGGCAGCAGTCAAGTTGAGACAACTGACATTGAAGGAAGTCAAGAATATTACTCGATATAGTATTATGTCCAAGATGCCAGGTCTTAAAGTGTTTGGCCCAGAAACATGCAAAAGGAATAACACTGCAACTTGTGTCAGAACCTGTAAAGCTGCGAAACCATTTAATACGAGGAAGGGTCAACATCACAAGTGTTGCAGACTAAGAAAAGACAAGCCAACGAATAAGAAGTGTCATTTGAAATTGGCCTATCTCTTCAACGGGCAAATTTCAAATGAGCACTGTAAAAGGCTGAGGAAGCAATTGAGAAAAGGTTACCTTGCATACTTGAGAAATCGATCTTACAAGCAATACTCAAGCAAATATTAACCTGCAAAAATTCTCAAAGCTTATCAAGAAATCCCTCAAGCCTAAAACTCGAAGAAACTCGATCCAACACATATTGTGAAGGAAAGATAACTTCAACCAGTTGAAGAGAAAACATTTGAAGATCAAAAAGCGGTTTACTCTCCAAGTTGAAGGAGTTGTAGAAGGTTCAAGGTCTAATCAAGAGAATCAAGTTTGTTGGAGGGTTGTGTGAACAAATCCAAGGACTTGAAAATGAGCTGAGGTAGCAAGGCAGCTGCCTCGTGAAGAAGTTGAGTTGCGTAAAGAAGCCATCTATGTGGCCAAGGCCGTCTCTGATCGTTCACTTCTTTGTAACTTGATTTGTTACTCAGTGGATTTCTCCAGGAGTTGGAGAAGATTGGATTAGAGGAATTACTCCATCCTCAAACCACTATAAAAATTACATGTGTCAATTTACTTTCAACACTTACATTCTTGCATTTACTTCTATACTTGATGTTAGTTAAAACTGCTATCCAACTAATTAATAACAAGTGCTAAAACAAGTGTTAAAAACAAGCTTAAATCTATCAAAAGGGTGTTAAGTCTTCCTCACGTTAAAAACCAAATCAAGTAAAGTTAAGTATTAGCTTAAGCAAATGAAGTTATACTATCAACGACTCTATCGAGTCTGTTGAGTGGGTAACTTAGCTGAATATAGCCAACTTAGTTGTCCCCCAAAGACACAGCTGATTTGAGTGAACTCTGTTGAAAAATCTTAAAAAGACTAAAATCGAAAATTTGGTAAGGTTTATTCAACCCCCCTTCTAAACCTTACACCACACCCCTCGGGGACCTACAAGTGGTATCGTGAGCGGTTGGTTCATTGAGCCTTCCACACCGTTACCGAACTAGATCTCAATCTTTTTCAAAGGTTTTAACACTTGTGTTTTTCAAAGTCCTTCATCTTTTAAGCAATGTTATTATCATGGAAGCAAATCTAACTCGTATTCCAATATTTACTGTGGAAGAGTTTGATGATAGGAGAATTTGCATGCAGGCTCATCTACCCGTCTTACACGATGAAATGTGGCTTGTGATAGAGGATGGGCCATTGCAAATACTCAAAGTCAATACGGCTATACGGATAGCGATTCAAATGGAGAAGAAGAATCTCATCAAGCTAGACCACCATGGTTGAAAAACCACCCACGAATGCACAAATGAATATCGGAAGAGATATAACCTGACAATGTGGCCAAGGATATACTATACAAGACTTTGGACAAGGCGATGTTCAACAAAGTCAAATCGTGCAAATGGCCAAAGAAATCTGGGAAAAGTTAACCCTAATTTGTGAAGGATCAGAACAGATTAAAGAGAATAAATTGAATGTTGATGTTCAAAAATTTGAAAATTTTAAAATGCCTGCAGTGAGACTGGATCACCGGATGTCGATTCAACACTTACATTCTTGCATTTACTTCTATACTTGATGTTAGTTAAAACTCGCTATCCAACTAATTAATAACAAGTGCTAAAACAAGTGTTAAAAACAAGCTTAAATCTATCAAAAGGGTGTTAAGTCTTCCGTTGTTAAAACCAAATCAAGTAAAGTTAAGTATTAGCTTAAGAAGCCGAGTTATACTATCTATCAATGACTCTATCGAAGTCCGCTGAGTGGGTAACTTAGCTCAATATAGCCAACTTAGTTGTCCCCAAAGACACACCGATTTGAGTGAACTCGTTGAAAAATCTTAAAAAGACTAAAATCGAAAATTTGGTAAGGTTTATTCAACCCCCTTCTAAACCTTACACCACACCCCTTGGGACCTACAAGTGGTATCGAGCGGTTGGTTCATTGAGCCTTCCACACTCGGTTACCGAACTAGATCTCAATCTTTTTCAAAGGTTTTAACACTTGTGTTTTTCAAAGTCCTTCATCTTTTAAGCAATGTTATTATCATGGAAGCAAATCTAACTCGTATTCCAATATTTATCAGGAAGAGTTTGATGACAGAGAATTTGCATGCAGTGCTCATCTACCCGTCTTACACGATGAAATGTGGCTTGTGATAGAGGATGGGCCATTGCAAATACTCAAAGTCAATACGGCTATACGGATAGCGATTGCACTGAGAAGAAGAATCCCATCAAGCTAGACCACATGGTTGAAAACCACCCACCGAATGCACAAATGAATATCGGAAGAGATATAACCTGGACAATGTGGCCAAGGATATACTATACAAGACTTTGACAAGGCGATGTTCAACAAAGTCAAATCGTGCAAATCGCCAAAGAAATCGGGAAAAGTTAACCCTAATTTATGAAGGATCGTAATGATTAAAGAGAATAAATTGAATGTTGATGTTCAAAAATTTGAAAATTTTAAAATGCCTCGCAGTGAGACTCGATCACCGGATGTCGATTCAACACTTACATTCTTGCATTTACTTCTATACTTGATGTTAGTTAAAACGCTATCCAACTAATTAATAACAAGTGCTAAAACAAGTGTTAAAAACAAGCTTAAATCTATCAAAAGGGTGTTAAGTCTTCCACTGTTAAAAACCAAATCAAGTAAAGTTAAGTATTAGCTTAAGCGGTGAGTTATACTATCAACAAATTCTATCGAGTCATGAGAGTGGGTAACTTAGTCAATATAGCCAACTTAGTTGTCCCCCAAAGACACAGCTGATTTGAGTGAACTCTGTTGAAAAATCTTAAAAAGACTAAAATCGAAAATTTGGTAAGGTTTATTCAACCCCCCTTCTAAACCTTACACCACACCCCTTGGGACCTACAAGTGGTATCAGAGCGGTTGGTTCATTGAGCCTTCCACACTGGTTACTGAACTAGATCTCAATCTTTTTCAAAGGTTTTAACACTTGTGTTTTTCAAAGTCCTTCATCTTTTAAGCAATGTTATTATCATGGAAGCAAATCTAACTCGTATTCCAATATTTACTGTGGAAGAGTTTGATGATAGGAGAATTTGCATGCAGGCTCATCTACCCGTCTTACACGATGAAATGTGGCTTGTGATAGAGGATGGGCCATTGCAAATACTCAAAGTCAATACGGCTATACGGATAGCATTTGCAGCTGGAGAAGAAGAATCTCCATCAAGCTAGACCACCATGGTTGAAAAACCACCCACCGAATGCACAAATGAATATCGGAAGAGATATAACCTGGACAATGTGGCCAAGGATATACTATACAAGACTTTGGACAAGGCGATGTTCAACAAAGTCAAATCGTGCAAATCTGCCAAAGAAATCTGGGAAAAGTTAACCCTAATTTGTGAAGGATCAGAACAGATTAAAGAGAATAAATTGAATGTTGATGTTCAAAAATTTGAAAATTTTAAAATGCCTGCAGGTGAGACTCTGGATCAGCTGGATGTCAGATTCAACACTTACATTCTTGCATTTACTTCTATACTTGATGTTAGTTAAAACTGCTATCCAACTAATTAATAACAAGTGCTAAAACAAGTGTTAAAAACAAGCTTAAATCTATCAAAAGGGTGTTAAGTCTTCCGCTGTTAAAAACCAAATCAAGTAAAGTTAAGTATTAGCTTAAGCAGCCGAGTTATACTATCAACAGCTCTATCGAGTCTGTTGAGTGGGTAACTTAGCTGAATATAGCCAACTTAGTTGTCCCCCAAAGACACAGCTGATTTGAGTGAACTCTGTTGAAAAATCTTAAAAAGACTAAAATCGAAAATTTGGTAAGGTTTATTCAACCCCCCTTCTAAACCTTACACCACACCCCTTGGGACCTACAAGTGGTATCAGAGCGGTTGGTTCATTGAGCCTTCCACACTGGTTACTGAACTAGATCTCAATCTTTTTCAAAGGTTTTAACACTTGTGTTTTTCAAAGTCCTTCATCTTTTAAGCAATGTTATTATCATGGAAGCAAATCTAACTCGTATTCCAATATTTATCAGGAAGAGTTTGATGACAGAGAATTTGCATGCAGCTCATCTACCCGTCTTACACGATGAAATGTGGCTTGTGATAGAGGATGGGCCATTGCAAATACTCAAAGTCAATACGGCTATACGGATAGCGATTGCACCGAGAAGAAGAATCCATCAAGCTAGACCACCATGGTTGAAAAACCACCCACCGAATGCACAAATGAATATCGGAAGAGATATAACCTCGGACAATGTGGCCAAGGATATACTATACAAGACTTTGGACAAGGCGATGTTCAACAAAGTCAAATCGTGCAAATACGCCAAAGAAATCGGGAAAAGTTAACCCTAATTTATGAAGGATCGTAATGTTAAAGAGAATAAATTGAATGTTGATGTTCAAAAATTTGAAAATTTTAAAATGCCTCGCAGTGAGACTGGATCACCGGATGTCGATTCAACACTTACATTCTTGCATTTACTTCTATACTTGATGTTAGTTAAAATCGCTATCCAACTAATTAATAACAAGTGCTAAAACAAGTGTTAAAAACAAGCTTAAATCTATCAAAAGGGTGTTAAGTCTTCCGTTAAAAACCAAATCAAGTAAAGTTAAGTATTAGCTTAAGAAGCCGAGTTATACTATCAACAAATTCTATCGAAATCATGAGTGGGTAACTTAGTCAATATAGCCAACTTAGTTGTCCCCCAAAGACACAAATGATTTGAGTGAACTCTGTTGAAAAATCTTAAAAAGACTAAAATCGAAAATTTGGTAAGGTTTATTCAACCCCCCTTCTAAACCTTACACCACACCCCTTGGGACCTACAAGTGGTATCAGAGCGGTTGGTTCATTGAGCCTTCCACACTGGTTACTGAACTAGATCTCAATCTTTTTCAAAGGTTTTAACACTTGTGTTTTTCAAAGTCCTTCATCTTTTAAGCAATGTTATTATCATGGAAGCAAATCTAACTCGTATTCCAATATTTATGTGGGAAGAGTTTGATGACAGGAGAATTTGCATGCAGGCTCATCTACCCGTCTTACACGATGAAATGTGGCTTGTGATAGAGGATGGGCCATTGCAAATACTCAAAGTCAATACGGCTATACGGATAGCAGTTGCAGCTGGAGAAGAAGAATCTGCTGAAGCTAGACCAGTCATGGTTGAAAAACCACCCACTGAATGCACAAATGAATATCGGAAGAGATATAACCTGGACAATGTGGCCAAGGATATACTATACAAGACTTTGGACAAGGCGATGTTCAACAAAGTCAAATCGTGCAAATCTGCCAAAGAAATCTGGGAAAAGTTAACCCTAATTTGTGAAGGATCAGAACAGATTAAAGAGAATAAATTGAATGTTGATGTTCAAAAATTTGAAAATTTTAAAATGCCTGCAGGTGAGACTCTGGATCAGCTGGATGTCAGATTCAACACTTACATTCTTGCATTTACTTCTATACTTGATGTTAGTTAAAACTGCTATCCAACTAATTAATAACAAGTGCTAAAACAAGTGTTAAAAACAAGCTTAAATCTATCAAAAGGGTGTTAAGTCTTCCGTGTTAAAAACCAAATCAAGTAAAGTTAAGTATTAGCTTAAAAAATGAGTTATACTATCAACAAATTTATCGAGTCCGCTGAGTGGGTAACTTAGCAATATAGCCAACTTAGTTGTCCCCAAAGACACAAAACTGATTTGAGTGAACTCGTTGAAAAATCTTAAAAAGACTAAAATCGAAAATTTGGTAAGGTTTATTCAACCCCCTTCTAAACCTTACACCACACCCCCTTGGGACCTACAAGTGGTATCGGCGGTTGGTTCATTGAGCCTTCCACACCGTTACCGAACTAGATCTCAATCTTTTTCAAAGGTTTTAACACTTGTGTTTTTCAAAGTCCTTCATCTTTTAAGCAATGTTATTATCATGGAAGCAAATCTAACTCGTATTCCAATATTTACTCGTGGAAGAGTTTGATGACAGAGAATTTGCATGCGAGCTCATCTACCCGTCTTACACGATGAAATGTGGCTTGTGATAGAGGATGGGCCATTGCAAATACTCAAAGTCAATACGGCTATACGGATAGCGATTCTTGTACCGAGAAGAAGAATCTATCAAGCTAGACCACTCATGGTTGAAAAACCACCCACCGAATGCACAAATGAATATCGGAAGAGATATAACTGACAATGTGGCCAAGGATATACTATACAAGACTTTGGACAAGGCGATGTTCAACAAAGTCAAATCGTGCAAATCGCCAAAGAAATCGGGAAAAGTTAACCCTAATTTGTGAAGGATCGTAATGTAGTTAAAGAGAATAAATTGAATGTTGATGTTCAAAAATTTGAAAATTTTAAAATGCCTGCAGTGAGACTGGATCACCGGATGTCGATTCTGAGATAACAAATGAGCTTTCGCTCTTGGGAAAGAATAAACTCGAAAGGAGATGTGCATGAAGATATTAAGAGCCCTCCCAATGGGAAATGAAGGTCATGGCCCTGAGACATTCAATGGACCTCTCCAGAACATCAAATCATAAGCTATTCTCAGACCTCAAAGCTTATGAGTTTGAGCTGAGAAGGAAAGAGCAAGAGAAAACAAATTACCAAAGACAAATGCATTATTGGCCGATGAAGGGAAGAAAGTTGAGCCAAAGGATACCATTGACCAGGAGGAGATTGCCCTCATGGTAAAAAGATTAAACAAGTTCTTTAGCAAGAACTATAAGAGAAACAAGGGTGAAACCTCCAAAAGATATTCAGCACCCTCCAAAGCAAGGGAGGACAGGCTGCCCAAGAGAGCTGAGCATCAGGGAGCTGATTATCAGAGAGATGATAATCAAAGGACCGACAGAGCTGATCAAAGAGTTGAGAACCTGTGTTGGAATTGCAGACAACGAGGACACTTTGTTGTTGATTGTTCCTATCTACCAGTCAACAAATATAGAAATGAGGAAGAAAGAAGGGTCTTTAGATAGGGAAGACAGGAAAAGAAGAAAGCCATGTTGGCTGCTGAGACTGCTAAGCCAGCCAAGTGCAAAGAAGCAGAATACTCAGATAACAGTGAAGCTGACTACTCAAGTGATACAGAGGAAGAGGCTTTGATCTGCCTCATGGCCAAAGAACAAGATCAAGAAGATGAGGTACATTCTAACTCATCTCATTCTGATTCTGGTGATAGTGACTATGATACACACATTTCATCACCCATAGATCTTTATGATTCATTAGCCAAATGATGAAAGATTTTGAGCACATTAAAACCTCTCACACACTTTTGAACGAGGAAAACAACCAGCTTAAAAGCCAAAACTCACAACTGACAAAAGAGCTGAGTACTTTAAGTCACATAGCTGATGAGAACACTAAGCTGAAGGCTGAAAATGCCAAGATTATAGCAGAGTTAGCTGCTGCAGAAAAAAGGGAAAAAGATCTCAAAAATGTGATTGCCTCATTTACAAAAGCATCCAAATCATTGGATGAACTTATTATGAGTCAAAAAGAATGTGGAGACAAGACAGGCATAAGATTTAATTCCTTTGTGCATAGTCAAACTCCAAGAGTGATTTTGGAAAAGGGATCTTCAAGCAATGAAGGATTCCAAAAACTCAAGACACCAAATGTTGCACCCACATTCACACCAAAGCACAATCACAATCATACTGAGAAGCCAGTTGAGTATGTTGAAAGGACAACTGAGAAGAAATCCAGACAGGTCCATCAGCAGACTCCTAACAGAAAATACTCTGTAAGAGCCTAACAGAGCTACTAAAAGCCCCATAAATTTTATCAAAGAAATACATATGATGGGAATGGTAGAAACTATCCAAACCAAGTTGATTGGAACAATGTGAAATATCAGCAAAAACCTATGGGATACAAGCCAAAATGGCAAAGACCTCAACCTCAGAAAAGGTCATTCCCAAGGTAAAAGAGTTATTATCAGCACACATATGCACCTAAGCACTACACTCAGAAATTTCCTAACTATCCAAGAAAGCAGTTGCTAAAACAAACACATATGCATACAGACAAAAGAGACAACTGTATGATCCTAAAACCCCCAAGCAATTTGCAAATGTGCACTATGATTATGGCACTGATAGATGGCAACCTCTTAGAGTCAGATCATCTGGCTATAGGTTAGTTGGAGCATCTTATAGCACTAATCCCCCAGGACCCAGGCAAGTATAGTTACCTAAAAACTGATTTCCTTGATTGCAGGTTCAAGGAATTGAAAGTGCCAAGGAACATGGTACATGGATAGTGGATGTTCCAGATATATGACAGGAAACAAGAAAAATCTGTCAAGATTCAAGGAGATCAAAGGTGCTAAAGCCATATTTGGAGGAAATGAAGCTCCAAGAGAGATCAAAGGCACATGATCCATTAAGAAGAATGGACTGGAGATCACAGATGTTGCTTATGTTAAAGGCCTCAACTTCAACCTGTTAAGCATCAACCAACTCTGTGACAAAGGCTACAATGTAGGATTCAATGTGGGAATATGCCGCATCAAAGATGTTTGAATCAAATGAAATTGTCTTTGCAAGGTACAAGGCTAAAGAATATGTATGGGGTAGATTGGTCTCACACTACACCAAGCACATGTCTCGCTGGCAAGGAGCACAACCAAATCAAGTTGGTTGTGGCATAAGAAGTTGAGTCATCTGAATTTCAAGACAATTAATAAGCTTGCAAGGAGTCATCTTGTGGAAGGATTGCCAGACTCAGTGTATAAGAAAGGAAACATATGTGATGCATGCCAGATGGGAAAGCAAATCAAATCATCATTCAAGGATAAGCCAAGTCCTTCTTCAACCAGGATATTGCATCTGTTGCATATGGATTTATTTGGTCCAGTTGAGCCAGATAACATCAGTGGAAAGAAATGTACCTTAGTGGTGGTGGATGACTATTCAAGATATACATGGACAATTTTCATGTGTAAAAAGAAGGAAACACTGCAGAAGTTACCTCAGCCGATGAGAAGAGTTCAAAATGAGAAGAGTCAAACCATTATAAAGATAAGATCTGATCGGGAACCGAGTTTGTCATTGGGATAATAACTCGATTGTGTGTTGAAAATGGTATTGCTCATGAGTTATCAAGCGAAAGGACTCCACAAAGATAATGGAGTAGCTGAAAGAAGGAATAGAGCTCTCAAGGAAGCCGCAAAGACGATGTTAGCCGGCGGATTGCCTAAGAGATTTTGGGTTGAAGCCAAAAATACAAAGATGCTATACTTAATAGATGCATGATTAACGTGCAATCACCAAGACTCCTATGAGATATGGACAAGGAGAAAGCCAAATGTTGGATATTTCAATATATTTGGATGTAAATGCTTCATCCACAACAATGGCAAGGATAATTTGAAGGCTTTTGATGCTAAAGTCGATGAAGGTATCTTTTTGGGATACTCACCGAGAGTAAAGCTTATAGAGTGATGAACAAGAGGACTATGGTCACGTAAGAGTCTATTCATGTAGTTTTTGATGAACCTAATGTGAATGGAGAAGACATTGAAGAGTTAGGCCGATAAGCGTTAATCACCAACTATGCGTAAGAGTCCTTATGTTGAAGCGTATGAGAGCACTCAACCCGATGATGATGAGATAGCCGAATCTCAAAGACAAATTGAAAGTTTACAAAATGAATGAAGATGAAAGAGTTGTTCAAGATAACTTAGATGTGAGACGGCCGAATCCAGTAGACTTACTAGAACCTGATATGAGATGGCTGAGAGACCATCCACCGTGAGCTAGTCATTGGAGATGTTAGAGATGGAATAAGAACCAGATCCAGAGCACAACATGAAGCAATGTTCACTTGTTTTATTTCCCAAATAGAGCCTAAAGATGTGTACTCTAAAGCATTGGAAGACACATATTGGATTCAGGCCATGCAAGAGGAGCTGAATCAGTTTGAAAGAAACAAAGTATGGGAATTAGTTCAAAGGTCAACCCACCAAAATGTTATTGGTACTAAGTGGATTTTCGAAACAAAGCAAGATTGGTAGCTAAAGGGTGTTGCCAAGAAGAAGGAATAGATTTTGATGAAACCTTTGCTCCTGTTGCCAGATTGGAAGCAATAAGGATGTTTCATGCTTATGCTGCACACAAGAACTTCACTATATATCAAATGGATGTGAAGAGTGCATTTCTAAATGGACTGTTAGAGGAAGAAGTCTATGTTGAACAACCTCCAGGTTTTGAGCAGAAAATTATTGGAGATAAAGTCTACAAGCTCAAGAAAGAACTGTATGGATTGAAACAAGCACCAAGAGCATGGTATGATACATTGTCTCAGTTTCTAATTGACAATGGATTCACCAAAGGCAAGGTTGATAGAACACTCTTCAGATTCAAGATGGAGAGAGTATATCGCTTGTTCAAATATATGTGGATGATATCATTTTTCGATCCACAAACAAAGAGTCACAGGACAAGTTCTCAAATCTCATGCAAGGAAAATTTGAGATGAGCATGACGGAGAGTTGACTTTCTTCTTAGGACTTCAAGTCAAGCAATTGAAGGATGGAACCTTCATAAGCCAAACCAAGTATACCGTAGATTTAATGAAGAAATTTGGTATGGAATAGAAGTCATCGCTGAAAATTCCTATGAATACATCACCAAGATGGACATGGATGCGATGGCAAAGTCATTGATCAAACCGATATAGAGCCCTCATTGGATCATTGCTCTATCTAACAACAAGCAGGCCGTTACATCACCTTTGCAAAGAGGTGTATGTGCTAGATTTCAATCTGCACCAAAAGAGAGTTGCATGACTCAAATAAGAGAATCTTAAGATATTTGAAGGGATGCCAGAAGTCGGCTTATGGTATCCAAAGGAAGGAGGATTCAAGCTGGTAGGATATGTAAGTCCAAGCGGCTACGATAATTTAGAGGGGGGGTGAATAGATTATCTCCATTTTTTCGATTTTGCCCTCTTTTTTGAACAAAACAAGCCAAGACAAGAATAAAGGTGCGGAAAGTAAACAACACACGTCGATTTATAGAGATTCACCCCACCTAGGGACTACGTGCTCTACCACCCCAAAGATATTCGGGATGGGTTTCAAAGAAAAGAATTTTATTAATTACCACAATTAATACAAATTCAACTTACAACAACACCAAGAGCACCAGACTCTTCTTCAACACCACCTTTGAGATTACCACAATCTCACTTGAAGATCACCACAATCTCCAACGGCACCTTGTGAAGATTACCACAATCTTAAATCTTGAAGAACACCAAATTCTTCAACACCTCAATAAGAAGATCACCACAATCTTCTTGCACCTATCACCTAGATCATCCAAGTGTGTTCTTACCACAAGAACACTCACAAGGATATCTTGTGTTGAATGATAACCCAAAATCAAGATTACAACTCAATAATGAATAATACAATTTGAGTGCAAGTGTAATCAAGAAATAAAGCCTAGACCTCAAGAATGTGAAAGTGATAAGCTAGGCAAATTACAACAAGATGCTTTGAGTATTTCTTGTTGTGTTGTATTGTTTTCACTTGTGGTTGTGCTTCAAATCTTCCTCTATTTATAGGAGATGATTGATCAAGTATAGGCTCCTCTTGGGGATTGAAAATCTGTAAAAAATTGCAAGACAATTGAAGAAAATAGCTGTTAGAAATCCATCCCACAAAATAAGGAAAAGTTGTCTGCTGCACAACGGTTAGAATTTTACTGTCAAACCATAGGGCGACCGGTCGCGCACTAATACAGAGAATTGAAGAACGTAGGAAAATTTACACTGGTTGACCGGTCCAGGGGGGGTCCGACCGGCCGACCATGGATCCGACTGGGCCGACCATGGGTCCAACCGGCCGCCCCTGTGGACCGGTCACCCTTCATGATTTTTGAGTTACTGGTAGTTCTCACAGAATCTCTTGATTATCGGTCGCCTTTGCGCGACCGGCCGACCTCCGGGTTTTTCAAAACATCTCGTTTCATTAAAAACTCATCTTCGTGTACGGGTTTCCCTATAGGGCGACTGGTTTGCCTCAAAACAAAAGTATTGTCCAATATTTTATCGAAAATAAACTCCAAGAAATACTCCAAAAATAGTAAAAACATTTTAGACCGATCGGGAGTATTAGGACAACATTTAGAAACATTGTTTGAATGTAAAAACCCATTGACACAAAATCATTAAATGTGTTGTCCAATTTTGTCGAAAATAAACTTTGAATAAATACTCCGAAAAATATTAAAACCATTTTAAATCATTTTGTAGTATTTGGACAACCTTTAAAAACATTGTTTTGGTATAAAAACAAAATCATCAAAATCATGAAAAAACCATTTATCAAACAATCTCCCCCTTTTTGATGATTACAAACCAAAACAATTTTAACGAGGTCGATTTTGAAAACAAAACAATTTTACCGGTTAAAAAGAACTATCCGTTGTGAGCGACAACATTCCACGCAATATAATCACAAGGATGGGAGTATAGATATTCAAAACATATAAGCAAAAGCTCCCCCTATGAACATGCTCAACAAGAGTAATATAGAAGCAACTTAAACAAAGGCTTAAAAGCTTAGCTTTACGATATTGAGCTTAAGTATCAAAAACTTAAAAGCTCCCCCAGTCAACAAAACATCATTAGACAAGTATATAAGTCCATAATACAACAATTGAACTAAGTATAATCCACAACTTATGGCTTTAAGAAGCCATAGCTTATAGCTTCTTTCTCGAGCTTATTTTAGCTTCTATGAGCTAATAAGCTTATAACCTGTTTCTCCCCCTTTGGAATCATCAAAAAGAATGTTAGCACGATAAAAACATCATATAATCATATCAAAGTGCGCAACTAAATCGATGTATTGAGTTATTTGAACATTGAAGCTTATAAACCAAATAGGAGGAAAAATCCGATCATACGACTTGTAGAAGCTTATGAAAGCTAATTTGAGTAGCAAAACATGATCTCTATAAGCATATAAGACATTTGAAAATGAGAGAATCATGTAGGTGATGAATTTTTCATTGAAACATATTATCGAACACTTGGCGGGCGTCAAAAATTGAAGAGGATATATATATCCCTTGTAAATGTAATCAAGCCAAGTTTTTCATCACCAAAAGCAATTTTATAAATATCATCCATCAATAATCATCATGCTCAACACAAATATATAAGAATTGCATCAAGAAATATACATATAAGCCAAATTCTCAAGGGTTCAACCCAATTGAGATAAAGGAGTAGAATTCTTACCATTCAATCGGTAAAGACGAGCAATGATGATTGTAGGTCCCAAGGGGTGTAAGTGTAAGGTTTAGAAGGGGGTTGAATAAACCTTACCAAATTTTCGATTTAGGCCTTTTAAATCTACAGAGTTCTACACAAATTGTGTCCTTGATGGACAATCGAATTAGTCACTCAAGAGAGTCAATCTCTTAACAGACTCAAATGAGTCATTAGTAGAGTAACTCACTGTTGGCTATAATTTGACTCAAATGTGGTTTTGTTTTCAAATGGAAGACTTAACACCCTTAAGTTTGATTAAGCAAGTTTTTACAAAATTGATTTAGTACTTATAGATTATCAAATGGATAGCAAATTTATCACAGATATAAGCAATTAAAAGTGCGAAATTTAAATGCTTTGAAATGTAAATGACACAAAAAGGTTTTTATAGAGGTTCAAGATGGGGTAATTCTTCTACTCCTCTCTTCTCCACTCCCGGAGGAATCCACTAAGTAATGATCGCTTTACAAAGTGGTAATCCGTATACAAGTCTTGATCACAACAAATGACTTGATCCTTCGGGACTCGCCGAGACGCCTTGATCACTCACCAAGCTCGTGACGACTCAGCCTTCTTCACAGGGCGGCGCCTTGCTACTACAAACTCACTTGCTCAAGCACTTTGGATTTGATCACGAAGCCCTCCAAACGCTTAAGACTTGGTTCACCTTGAACCTTTCTACAATCCTTCTTAGAATGTAGACCCCTTGTTTTCGATAGTTTCCTCTTCAACTCGATTGAAGTTCTCTTTCCTTCACGGTAAGTGTTGGATTGATGTTCTTCGAGATGTAGGCTTGAGGATTGAGAATATTTCAATTTTGATAAGCTTGTATATCTCACGTGTGTGTCATCCACGCATCATCATTTTTCTCAATCAAACTCCTCGCCTTTTATAGTGAACTTTCAAAAATTTGCCCGTTGAAGAGATAGGCTCATATTTGAAAATCACTTTGCAATCGTTGGTTTGCACTTCTTGAATTGCCACTTCCTCGTATGAAATGTTTTATCACCTTTTTCGAGTTCGACACGGTGTAGTGCTTCCCATTGGTTCATTTCTTTGCACGCTCGGGGGGACCGAGCACTCCAAGAAAGGTAGTATGGAGATATTACTTGTTTAAGTAAATCTCTTGATTTACTCAACGGTTCTTTTTTTTCGCTTATCTCGACTTGACTGCATTTCCTCGCTTTCCCAGGTGACTTAGAGTCGCCTTCCAATCATTGGATGACTCTTCTCCGTCACTTCATCTTGAGACTTGGCTTCTCTTGAGTTGACTTGATGATGTTTCACTGTTCATCTCACCGCTTCTTCAATGAGTTCCCCGTCAGCTTTTCTTTGTTGTACTCACTGCTCACAAACAGAGTTTTCCTTCAAGCCTTCAGCTTGTCTTCTTGCAAGTTGGAGCGTAGGCGACTTAACTCGGCTTGGCCACTCTAATTATTACAATACATTTCAAAGCAAGAATTGGGGAGCCAACTTTCTATTCTAAGTTTTACATGGCATTCATCAAAATCTAAACAATAAAATTCCTAACAATTTCCCCTTTTTGATGATGCCAAAACTTAAATCATACAAAGATGCAAATAGCAAAGATACATACGAGATAGTGTGTTGACATAGAATGTATGCGCATAATCAATCTTTTTATTGATCATATCATTCTTGTACTTAACACAACCAAGCATAAGGTGTATCATAGTATGTAATTGTAAAAAAATTTATAGCATTATTACGGAAGACTTACATTGTATGTATTTACATATAAAATACATGAAGGGTTGGACAAAAACACTTCATCTCCTTCATTGTCTCCTTCTTTCATCTTGATCAAGATCTTCTTCTCTTTTCTTTCTCTCTTCTCGTCATCACCGCCTTCTTTTTCTTCTCATACGCCTTCCTCGGCGCCTTCATCTCTCCTTATTCTTTCCCTGTCTCTCCGCCATAGCCGAGTTTGTCTCTTGTTTTTTTCTTCTATCCTTTTTGCATACTCGGCGTTGGTTTTGGCCACTTGCAAGTTCGCCACATGGTCAAGCCCACCCAAGAGATCCCTCCTTTCTTTCCCCGGATCTACGTATTCAATATTCTTGGGCAGAGGCCTGGTCCAAGCTTCTTCCTCCACCGCCGCTTCTTCCTCTACCTTTGGGCGTATCTTGTCTTCGGGGCCTTTTTTCTTCCAAATGAGTGCCAGCGAGTGACCAGCAGAGCGATCACGGTTGTGTCATTGCCTATCGCCTTCTTCACATAGTGTGAGACCCTTTTCCCGATGATCCCAAGCTTGAGCTAAGGACATATTTGCAAAATAACCTTGAGATTCGAGCGTTTTGAATTCGCCAACCGATCTTGCTCTGTCTCCGACATCTCGAAATGGCATACGTGTCTCGACAACCGGAATGCCTCCGTGTTCTTTCAAAATGTTCATCACCCTGGCATCCATTCTTCCTTCCACCTCCTTCATCCCTGCTTCAATTTCTTTTCTCTTCTCGGCTATAGATACAGCAAAGAGTGTGGAGTGGCAGAGTCACGAGGAGTTTGCTTTGCTTATAATGTCACCGTGACAGACCCCTGTTGGGGGTTTTGTGCAATCATCAAGGTCATATTCTTTGATCCTTCCCCTCAAAGATTTTCCTTTCTTCGCTTTCAAAATTTCCTCACCGATTTTCCTTCTCACTTGTTCCCTTGTCACCGCTCCTTTCTTTTCACTTCAGATTTTGCTTTTTGCTTTAAGGTATTCCTCTTCCCCCTTTTTGGCATCATCAAAGCGACGAGGAACCCCAGGAACATGCTTTGGCAAGCATGAAGTCGAGTCTCCGATGGTTGAATTTTGCTTCAAGTCTCCTGCGTTGTATCCGTTTAATTGAGCATCGAGTAGCGTTGGATTCTCAATGAAATCGCTTCATCTCAGCCATGAGAAGGCTGAATTTTCTTGTCATGTGTTCTTCCAAACGCCGTATATCATTTGCATTTCGCTCACGCAGCGACCTTGATCTCGGTAGTGTGAGCTTCGTGCATATGTTCAATGTGTTCCATGCACTTTGTTTTCGCATCAACATTTTCAAATTCTCCACACCAAAGAGCTTTTTGAATAATTGTCTCAAGTATCTCACCTGTTCCACACGCATTGATTCTTCTTTGTTGCCACCATTCCCTTACCCTAACCGTGATGCCTCTCAAGTCACCGTAAGGTTGGCATCTCTGTTGTCCAGCGCATATCCAAGGAGGCCTCGATGCCTCTCCATCTTTTCAACTTCAAAAAAGAGTGCCTTGAACACTTCTCGTACTTCAATGATTCTTCAAGGTGCGGTGATGGCCATACAGCGTCGAAATCGAAGTCGGCTGAACAATGGTGCCTGAGTGAAAAACAGAGCTGGTCCGTGATACCGTGCTTGCTCATTTTCTCGACTCTTCGTGGAGTTCGGTATCTCCAAAGGAGAAAGGGAAAGATTCCACAAAGGATTCATCACCGCCATCCGGGATTTGTTCGATGATAAGCGGTGGGCGTGAAGTTCTTTTTGGGAATCGATCCACCGTAGCTTGAGGAGCCGGAGCGTTGATCGCCGGTTCAAATGGGGTTTTGTGGTGCAAGAGACTGGGCTTGGCCGAGCCTCACTGCCTTAATGTACGTTGGTCTGGTCTCATTTCTCCTTTTGAGTAGACGGTCCTCGGCCTTATCGGAAGCGTCATCGGACGATGATGAGATTTCCATTGGTGGCTCATCATCAAAATTAAAGGTCCGACGAGTAGTTGGGATCGACTTGCTCGTGCCTGAACATCCGCACTGAATCTTTTGGATTTGTCATGGGGTTGACTCACTTCTTCTTCTTCGCCTTCCGATCCCGCAAAGGTGACATCGTGGTTGTCCTGGGAATCATGAAGTGCGCTAATCTCCTTCTCGATGGATCGATGGTTGCGGGAGGGATGTTCTCTACTAACAGGTTACCCCGGAAGTCTCAACCTCCCGTGGGCCTTCATTTCCTCCAGCTCTCTATCGCCGCGAGGCTGCCTTCCCTTTCGACGTGTCACCGTCTTAGGGTCTTCTACAAATGGCATCCATTGAGTCTCAACCCCATGGATTGCGCTTTCATCGCCTGCAGTGTTAACTCCCGGGTCGTTCTTCCTCGTGCCTCGACCGCATCGCAGCAGGCGTCATTAGCCTTAGCCTCGAGTCATTGGCACCTTTCACCGAGACAGATCTCAATCGCCGAGCTTCGTGGTGGCAACTTGTCGTTTCTTCTTGTGTTTGAGTGTCTTTAGCTTCGCCTCCTACATTCTTTGTGGAGTCATCTCGCAGATCCTCCGACCTTGCCGCAGCGGGAGGGAGTTTCCCCTTCACCGGGCGCATCACCGAGTGACTGACTTGGTGGGGTTACTCGTCTCCAAACTCCCGGGCCAAGCAATTGATGGTTCACCAAAGTTGGGCGGTGGTGGCACACCTTCAATAGGGGTTGGCTCGACCGGGGTCCCCACTAGCCCAGTTTCATCGCCATCTCCCTTATCGCTTCTTTCCGAGTTAGTGGGAAGTGGTAGCAAAGAACATCATGGCTATTTGCTCGAACCACTCCCATTGGGTCGATTTCACCGTGTTCGAGGACTCTCCTGGTCCCTCCATCGCCTTTGCTCGTGAAGGATTCTTGATTCATGCAATGCTTGTCGCATCGCAATTCTTCCGCTGTGGGCAAAGAAATTCTCGTGTTCCTCATCACTTTCAGAGAAGACATCAAGGAGAGGATGGAAGTGTTCTCAGGTCGGGAGACGGGCGGTACTTGCCTTTTCGCGTGCTTCGGCTTTCTTCACTTGCTTTTCTCTCTCCCTCGTCCTTGTAGATCCGCAGAATATCCATGCATTGCTTGTCTTCATCTAGAGCCGGGAGCACAAGATAATCCGAGGAAATTTAGCAGCCTCCTCTTCTTCTTCTATGAATTCAGTGCCGTTGAACTGCTTCGACTTGACGCCAGCTTTTCCATTTTCTCCACTCACGCAGACGATTTGGATGTCCGGGTAAGGTGGAGATAGGATCATTACATCACTATCTCGCAATGGTTCTTCTTGAGTTTCAAATTTGTATGAACTACACACCGTGTCTTCGGGTTGCCTCTGATCACCTTCAACAGACTTGGTCAAGCTTCATCAATTACATCCGAGACTCTACTTCCCGATTTCTCCAGATCTGTCTAGCCGAGTAGCCGACTCACCGGTTTCTTGTTCGATCCGCCTTGATGAGTCTTCTTCGTCTCCGGTTTGTACTGGGAATTTCTGGTTCGGGCGGTGTCCTCTCGAGTCTTGGGGCCGGGCCTTGTGTTTGTTTCGAGGAGCCGTCGTCTTGGCTTGTCGATCTCCTCCTTTGACGATCGAGAGAAGAATTTGTGAGTCCTTCTCGACCCGCAGGGGCAGGCGGTGACACGGCCGCTGGCAGTGACTCGCAGGGGCAGTGACTCGCGGCAGGGGCAGTGCATGTTTGGTTTTTCTTTTCTTTGCCGCAGGGGCAAGAGATTTTTGGTAGCCGCAGGGGCGCGCTTTCTTTCTTGGTTGGAGAGGCATTTGTGTCTTCGGTCACCGATTCCCCTCACTGGTGTCGCCTCTCTTGGCGTACGACGCTTCGAAAGCACCAGAGATTAGCTCAACATCCTCTTGTTAACATGGAAGGCCTTCCCATGTCTAAGAGGTACTCTTTCACCTCCAATAGCCGCCAATCACTGGCCATATCCCGAGATCCTCCAAATGACCCATCTTCTTTGAAGGACTTGTTCCCACGCTCGGGCAGAGTCCGAGATAAACTCAGCCCATTTATCTTCTTTTCTTCGATTATTGCAGCCATCACAATCAATTTTGCCTTTGACAGCTGGTCAAAGTCGCCAAATTTGATGTCGATACACTTGGCAACGATATCCAACAATTTGTGATAGTCCTCCTTCACAGCTTCTCTTGTTTGTCGTGTATATTATTTTATCAAAGAACGCGGACTTGGCTATTTCTTTCCATGCTTCAGCCAAGTTTACATCAGCCTCTTTGATCTCGGATGCTCCTCTCGTAGTGAGCAATATTCACCAAATCCTTGGCCGTGATAGTCACCGTTTCCGTGAATGATGACTTGATTCCTTCGTCGTGAATCTCAAAGATTCACGTAGAATTGTGCGACCTCCTCCACATAGGTCATAGGATACTCCAAAGTGTTAGAAACGGTTTGACCCGACGTTTCTAACTTTTCCGCGATTTTCTTCACCAGGGTGTCGCTTTAATGGACCGCTTCACCATTATCCGTCGAAATCCACTTGCCGAACCGGTGTGGATTTGTTTTCCCAACTTGGTAAAGTTATACGTTGGTGCCATTTCTCGAATAATTTCAAGAAAAGTTCGAAATTTGATTTGAATATTGATAGGTTTCGAGAGTATTTGCCTTTGTTTTTTGAGAGAGAGATTGAATGTTTTTAGAAGTGTGAGAGAGAAACGGACGAAAAATGGTTTAAATATGGTTTATGAAAGGACGTCGCAGACGGTTTTTGAATCGTGATCGAAATCAAATCAACGGCTTGATTTCGCGACGATATTGAGCGCTTCATGTCTCGTATTTAATGCGGCAAAGATTTATATCCAATCATAGGCTTTGTGTGCAGCTTTATGTCTGTACACATCATCATTATGCTGACGTGTCTCTTAAAACATTCCCGCTTAGTCAAAAACGATCGCGTTTTTGTCTCTTTGCTCATAAGTTATTCACTTATCTCTTAGCCGATTTAACTCGCTTCTCACATTCCTCTTAGTGACTCAAATATCACCGACTTGGTATAGCTGACTTTTCCGATACAAAATGATTTATTGAGCTAATTTTTGTTTTCAGCTCTTTTTCACCTTCTTTCCTGTTCCATTTTGTTTCTTTGACTCTTCCGTGTGTCTCAAATTAGCTCAATTAGCCCAACTCATGTTTGAGTTCTTCAAATCTTGACTCACATAATGGTTTTGTGAAGATGTCACTAGTTGTTTGTCGGGTTGAGATATATTCCAAGATAATGTCCTTCTTTTCAACATGATCTCTTATGAAATGATATCCGACATCTATATGTTTTGTTCTTGAGTGCAACACAGATTTTGAGTGATTGCAATTGCACTTGTGTTATCACACATGATTGGAATTTCTTTTTCTTCAACTTCATAATCTCTCACTTGTCTCATCCATAGGATTTGGGCACAACAAATGCTGCCCAGCCTATGTATTCTCGCCTCACCGTGGAAGTGGCTATTGAGTTTTGCTTCTTGCTAAACCAGAAATTAACTGTTTCCAAGCATTTGACATGTGCCTCAAGTACTTTTCCCCTGTCCACTCTTGCATCCTATATAGTCGAGTCCGAATAGCCAATTAGCTTGAATCCACCTTCCTTTGGATACCATAGCCCTACTTCTTGATTTCCTTTTAAGTATCTCAATATTCTCTTAGTCATCATATGGCTCTCTTTTGGAGCAGATTGAAATCTTGCACATACACCTACAAAGAAAGGTGATGTCCGGCTCCGCTAGCCGTGAGATAGAGCAAGATGATCCAATAAGTGCTCAGATCTTGTTTGATCTACTGAGCTTGCCATCTGCATCCATGTCCATTTTGACTGATGTGTTCATTGGTATTTTTACGTAAGACTTCTCCTCCATACCAAATTTCTTCATTAAATCTCGTGTATTTTGTTTGGCTTATGAAGGTTCCATCCTTCAAATTTTCACTTGAAGTCCAAGGAAGAATGTCGCCTCTCCCATCATGCTCATTTCAAATTTACTTTGCATGAGGTTTGAGAATTTTTCACACAAATCTCTTTGTTAGTGGATCCAAAAATGATGTCATCCACATATATTTGAACAAGCAAGATACTCTTCTTGTCTTGAATTCTCAAAAAAGTGTTCTATCTACTTTTCCTTTAGTGAATCCATTTTCGCTTAGGAATTGTGACAGGTATCATACCATGCTCCGGGTGCCTGTTTCAATCCATACAGGCTTTCTTGAGTTTGTATACCTTGTCTCCAAGAGTCTTCTCGCTCAAATCCTCGGAGGTTGTTCAACATACACTTCTTCTTCCAATAATCCATTTAGAATGCACTTTTTACATCCATTTGATATACAATGAAGTTTTTGTGAGCGCATAGGCAAGAAACATCCTTATAGCTTCCAATCTTGCTACAGAGCAAATGTTTCATCAAAATCTATTCCTTCTTCTTGGCAATATCCTTTGGCTACCAGTCTTGCTTTGTTTCTTACCACGAACCTTCCTCGTTCATCTTATTTCTCAATACCCATTTGGTTCCAATAACATTTTGATGTATGGGTCTTTGTACTAATTCCCATACTTTATTTCTCTCAAACCGATTCACTCTTCTTGCATAGCTTGAATCCAATGTGTGTCATCCAATGCTTGTGACACATCTTTGGGCTCTATTCGCGAGATGAAGCATGTGAACATTGCTTCTTGTTGAGTTCGATCTCTGTCTTGACACCTTCCCTCATGTCTCCAATGACAAGATCTCGTGGATGGTCTTTCACCATCTTACGCCAGTTGAAGTAAGTTAGCCGGATTCAATGACTTGCCGTGGTTGTGTTCTTTGTGGTCGCCTCTCTCGTGATCACTCAAAGAGATTTTCCACCGCTTTTGAGATTCACTATCTCATCTTCTTCCTCAATTGATAATTCTGTTTCACTTCAAAGATAGGGACTCTTCCTCCGTAAGGTTGATGTTTCAAATTTCATCACCGACTCTTCAATGTCTTCTCCATTTATGTTTGGCTCATCGAATACTACATGAATGGATTCTTCTCAGAACCATAGTTCTTTTGTTGAGTATTCTCAGTAGGCTTTGCTTTCACTGAGTATCCTAAGAAGATACCTCATCGCCTTTAGCATCAAAAGCCTTTAGGTTGTCTTTGCCATTATTGTGGATGAAGCATTTACATCCAAATATCCCGAAATATGCAACATTTGGTTTTCTTCCACCAGGATCTCATAGGAGTCTTTGTCACCGCCTATTTATCATACATCTGTTTTGGGGTGTAGCAAGTTTGTGTTGATTGCTTTCAAAAATCTTTTTAGGTAAACCCGCTTGACTAACATGGTCCTTGCCGCTTCCTTGAGAGTTCTGTTCTTCTTTCTCGCAACTCCATTTTGCTTTGGAGTTCTTGCACCGATAGTTCATGACCAATACCATTCTCAATACAAGATCGAGTTATTATTCCATTGACAAACTCAGTTCCTCTATCCGATCTTATTTTGATAATGGTTTGACTCTTCTCATTTTGTATTTTCTTCATCGATGTGGTAGCTTTTGTAGAGTTTCTTTCTTCTTGCACATGAATATTGTCCATGTATATCTTGAGTAGTCATCTACTACCACCAAGGTGTATTTCTTTCCACTTATGCTTGCTGGTTCCACTGGGCCAAATAGATCCATATGAAGCGGATGCAATATTCTTGTTGAAGATGGGCATGTCTTTTCTTTGAATGACGACTTGATTTGTTTTCCCCCTCGACATGCATCACATATACTTTCCTTCTTGTATATCGAGTCCGAAGTCCTTCTACAAGATGACTTCTTGCTAGCTTATTAATTGTTTTGAAGTTCAGTGACTCACTTTTTGTGCCACAACTAACTTGATTCAAATTGTCTTTTTGCTAGAGACAAGTCTTTGGGTGTTGCGATTGACCAATCCACTACATACATATTTTTCTCGTCTACATCCTTGCAAAGACAACTTCATTAGATTCAACATTTTTGATTTGGCATATTCCCATGTTGAATCCAACATTGTAGCCCTTGTCGCAGTTGACGATGCTTAGTAAATTGAAGTTTAGTCCTTCAACATATGCAACATCTCGTGATTTCTAAACCATTCCTTTTGATGGATCCAATGCCTCTTATTTCACCAGAGCTTCATTTCCTCCAAATATGACTTTTGCTCCTTTGACTTCCTTGAATTTTGACAGATTTCTCTTATTTCCTGTCATGTGTCCGGAATGTACCACTATCCATGTACCAGGTTCCTTGGCACTCACTGCCTTGAACCCGCAATCAAGGAAATTAAGTTTTAGGTACCCATTCTTGTCCGGGTCCCGAGGGGTTAGAATTATAAGATGATCCAACCAACCTATAGCCAAATGATTTGACTCTAAGAGGTTGCCATCTATCGGTGCCATAATCATAATCAATCCTGCAAATTGCTTGGGGAGTCTAGGTTCATACAACTCGTCTCTTTTGTCTCAGATGCCGTATATGTGTTTTAGCAATTGCCTTTCTTGGGTAATTGTGATGTCTTTGAGTGTAGTGCCTAGGTGCATATGTGTCGATGAAAGCTCTTATGCTTTTGGAATGGCCTTTGTTGAGTTCTGGCCTTTGCCATTTGGGCTTGTATTCCATAAGTCTAGCCGATAGTTCACATTGTTCAGTCGGCACTTGGATATTTTCTACCATTCCCATCATGTGTATTTCTTTTATGAGTTTTCTGGATTTTTGGTAGCTCGCTTCTTCTTTACAGAGTATTTTCTGTTTGGAGTCTCATTGAGGACTCAGGCCAATCTCTTCTCACCGCCCTTTCAAAGACTCTCAATCGGGCCGTTTTCCTTTTCCTTTGTAACCAAGGCCGCTTGCTTAGCATTGTGCTTTGATTGAAAGTGTGTGCATCATTTAGAGTTTTGGATTTTTCGGACTCTTCATGACTTGAAGATCCTTTTTCCAAAATTACTCTTGAGGTTTGACATGGCACAAAGGAATTAAATCCTAAGCCTGTCTTGTCTCCACATTCTCTTTGACTCATAATAAGATCATCCAAAGATTTAGATGCCTTAGTGAATGAGGCAATAACATTTTTGAGGTCATTCTCCTCTTTTCTATAGCAGCAATTTCTCGCTTATTAATTTAGCATTTTCAAATTTTTAAACTTTTATTCTCATCGCTATTTGACTTAGAGTACTCGGCTCCTTAGTCGGCCTTTGAGTTTTGATTTTTGAGTAGGTCAAGTTTTCCTCATTCAACAAAGTGTGTGTGAGGTTTTAATGTGCTCAAAATCTTTCATCATTTTGCCTAATGAATCATAAAGATCAAAATGGGTGATGAAGTGTGTGTGTCACGCTACTATCACTAGTGTCGAGCTTGTTGAGTTAGATTGTACCTCATCTTCTTGATCTTGTTCTTTGGCCATTAAGCGCATCAAAGCTTCTTCTTCGTAGTCACTTGAATAGTCACCATCGCTTCTCTCGAGTCACCGTCTCTCTTGACTTGGTCTCTCAAGCAGCTCTGCGCCATCATTGCCTTTTTTCTTTTCTTTGTCTTCTTTCTCTCAAGACTTTTCTTTCTTCTTCGTTTCGTACTTGTTGACTACAGGATATGAGCAATCAATGGCATAGTGACCTGTTGTCTACAATTCCAACATAGATATTCACTTTTTGCTCAACTCTTTCTATTCTTGAGTTGTCACCCTTTGATACTCAACTTGTTGATGATCCGTCCTCTTGGTTGGCCTATCATCCCTTGATTTGGAGGAGCCGAGTGTCTTCCTCGGAGGATTCACCCTTTCTCTCTTGTAGTTCTTGTTAAAGAACTTGTTAAATCTTTTAACCATTAGGGCTATTTCTTCCGGGTCAATTGCCTCTTTGACTTGCTCTCCTTCCATCTTTGACAACTAGAGCAAATGTTTTGGGTACAAATTGTCTCTTCCTCGTCTTTCCTTCTCACCAAACTCGTAGGCTTTGAGGTCCGAGAATAACTCGTGATCGGATGTCTTTGATAGGTCCATGGAGTGTCTCAATGCCATGACCTTCATTTCCCATTCACCGAAGACTTTTTAGGATCTTCATACACATTTCCTTTTGTGTATATTCCTTTCCAAGTGTAGACAGCTCATTTGTGATTTCGTAAATCGAGCCTAGTTGGTCCAGTTCTCTCCCGAGATCATTTTGAAATTTTCAAACTTCGTACAGCCATCGATAATTTGTTTTCTTTGATTTGCTCAACCTTCACAAATCAAAGTCAACTTGTCCCATTTCCTTAGCCGTTTTGCAAGATTTGACTTTGTTGAACATGGCTTTATCCAAGGTTTTGTAAAGAATGTCCTTGGCTACATTGTCCAGGTTGTATCTTTTTCTCATCATTTGTCCACTCAGTTCTTGGTTTTTCAACCATGACCGTCCGTCTTCGATCTTCTTCCCTTCAAACCGCAACTCTTCGTGCACAAATTTTCACCTTTAATATTTGCAGAGGCCCATCTTCTATCACTATCCACATTTCATCGTAATGCCGATAGATGAGCCTCAGATACGAATTTTCCAATCATCAAATTCTTCAATAGTGAACATAGGAATGCGTGTTAGATTTGCTTCCATGATAATAATTTTTAATGATAGAAAAGAGTTTTGAAAGATAAGTACTAAAGCGCACTTTTGAAAAGATTGAGATCTAGTTCAAGAACCGGTGCGGAGGGTTCAATGAACCAACCGCTCCGATACCACTTGTAGGTCCCAAGGGGTGTAAGTGTAAGGTTTAGAAGGGGGGGTTGAATAAACCTTACCAAATTTTCGATTTAGGCCTTTTAAATCTACGAGTTCTACACACCGTGTCCTTGATGGACAATGAATTAGTCACTCAAGAGAGTCAATCTCTTAACAGACTCACCGAGTCATTAGTAGAGTAACTCACCGTTGGCTATAATTTGACTCACCGTGGTTTTGTTTTCAATGAAGACTTAACACCCTTAAGTTTGATTAAGCAAGTTTTTACAAATGATTTAGTACTTATAGATTATCAAATGGATAGCAAATTTATCAAATAGATATAAGCAATTAAAAGTGCGAAATTTAAATGCCGAAATGTAAATGACACAAGAAAGGTTTTTATAGAGGTTCAAGATGGGGTAATTCTTCTACTCCTCTCTTCTCCAGCTCCCGGAGGAATCCACTAAGTAATGATCAGTTTACAAAGTGGTAATGAGTCCCGGATACAAGTCTTGATCACAACAGCCGACTTGATCCTTCGGGACTCGATCCGAGACGCCTTGATCACTCACCGGCTTCTCGCATTTACTCGGCTTCTTCACAGGCGGCCGCTTTGCTACTACACTCACTTGCTCAAGCACTTTGGATTTGATCACGAAGCCCTCCAAACGCTTAAGACTTGGTTCACCTTTGAACCTTTCTACAATCCTTCTTAGAATGTAGACCCCTTGTTTTAGTTTCTCTTTCAACTCGATTGAAGTTCTCTTTCCTTCACAAGTGTTGGATTGATGTTCTTCGAGATGTAGGCTTGAGGATTGAGAATATTTCAATTTTGATAAGCTTGTATATCTCACGTGTGTGTCATCCACGCATCATCATTTTTCTCAATCAAACTCCTCGCCTTTTATAGTGAACTTTCAAAAATTTGCCCGTTGAAGAGATAGGCTCATATTTGAAAATCACTTTGCGATCGTTGGTTTGCACTTCTTGAATTGCCACTCTCGTATGAAATGTTTTATCACCTTTTCGAGTTCGACACGGTGTAGTGCTTCCCATCGTTCATTTCTTTGCACGCTTCGGGACCGAGCACTCCAAGAAAGGTAGTATGGAGATATTACTTGTTTAAGTAAATCTCTTGATTTCTCGGCAACGGTTCTTTTTCAGATTATCTCGACTTGACCGCATTTCCTCGCTTTCCCGGGTGACTTAGAGTCAGACTTCCAATCATTGGATGACTCTTCCGTCACTTCATCTTGAGACTTGCTTCTCTTGAGTTGACTTGACTGATGTTTCACTCACCGCATCTCACCGCTTCTTCTTGATCGAGTTCCCCGTCATTTTCTTTGTTGTACTCACTGTCTCACAAACAGAGTTTTCCTTCAAGCCTTGATTGTCTTCTTGCAAGTTGGAGCGTAGGCCGACTTAACTCGGCCTTGGCCACTCTAATTATTACAATACATTTCAAAGCAAGAATTGGGGAGCCAACTTTCTATTCTAAGTTTTACATGGCATTCATCAAAATCTAAACAATAAAATTCCTAACAATGATGATAATCGAGCTAGATAATCCCCAAAATATGAAATTTATGCAACAAAACTCATTTGGAGTGAATTGTGTGTGCAAATGGCAAAGGGGTCGGAATAGAGAGGAAAAACATCAAAATGCCAAAATACAAGAACAAAGACGGTTTTAACCAAACTTACACAGTGGGCGACCGGTCGAGGGCTTGGGCGACCGGTCGGCGAGCAGTGTGGCCAACCGGTCGACCCACCCCGCAGCCACTGGTTTTCACTGCTTTTGAAAATCCGAAATTTGATCCAAAAATTCGATTTTTTGCCCCTAAGTTTTAAAAACGTGCAAAATGCAAACATAGACCTCATTCAATATGCATTATGTCTTAATCAAGCTCAAAATGAGGTAAAAGACTCGGCGGTTAACGATTAAAAAGTTCGTGAGTTATCCTTGAGACGGAATTAAACACATCTCAAGTTTTTGTTAAACATGTAATCCCTTAGAAAAATATATCGAATCTCAATATGTTTAGTTCGATTATGACGAACCATATTTTGAAAAATTATTATCACCGGACTTGTTATCCCGAAAATAAGAACGTTTTAAGACTTTGGATACAACAAGTCATAAGAAGAAGTGTCTTTCAAATATTTGAAAATTTCTTTTAACGGCACTTTAATGAGATTCGTTGGGATAGTTTTGAAATCGAGCATATAGACATAAGGCATAGAAAATGTCGAGTCTAAAAGAGTAATAAACGAAGATAAACATACCTCGACTTTGTTTGTCAATCAATATGCCTTCCTCAACCTTTGTCAATCTTTACATGGTAGTCATAGAGGTTGAGATGGTTCTTTCTTCTTCAATGCCTCACTTCTTCTTTTGTATACTTTAAGTGTGGAATATAACCACCTTCTTGGCATTGTTGAACTTGAATTCCAATGAAGAAATTGAGCTCCCCCATCATGATCATCTTGAATTTACCTTGCAACAACTTAGAAAATATATTGTACAAAACTTCATTAGTAGTACCATAAATAATGTCATAAATTTGTATAAGTAAATAATCTTGCCCCAAAAAAAATAGTTTCAACTTTTCCTTTTGTAAGACCATTTAGCAAAAATTAGCTAAGTCTATCATACCAAACACGAGGTACTTGTTTTAAATCATACAAGGCCTTCTATAAAAATCATATGGCCTAGAAAAATTTTAAACCTCGGTTGTTTTACATAGACTTCTATTTGAATAAAACCATTTAGAAAATTGGATTTAACATCCATTTGGTAAAGCTTGAAATTTTCTAAAAACAAGAATGGGCAAGTGAAATGCAAATAACTTCTAAATGTGCTATGAGTGCAAATGTTGCATCAAAATCAATACCTTCTTCTTAACAATACCTTTGAGCTACTAACCTTGCCTTGTTCATCAAACTTGTTCCGAAATACCAAAAAAATTCTGCAAAATCTCAACAAAGATTTTTGCACAAGAGCATAGTAATATCGAATGATAGAAACATTATGGCAAGTAACACATACTATGCTTTCAAACAAATCATCAAGAGTTTCATAAACATGTAAGTTCAAAAAAGCTTATTGAAAGCTATATAAGGTCTCTTTTGAAATTTGAAAATCCAAGAGCATATATTTGAGACCTTATTTAAAAGAAGCATTTGAACAAGAGTTTTGACAAGAATGAATATGAGCAATCAAATGCATAATTTTGAGACAAGGATGAAACTCAATTGTTTTATCAAAACAAAATGTAATCATTTATAATTCTCGGATAAAACAAGCTTTAACGAATAGTGCCTTTCAAAAAAAATCCTCTTAATGGCACTTATGTGAAATACTTTGAAATAACTTGAAAAACAAGCACATAGGCATATGACAAAAATATATCGAGTCTATATGATGAATACAATGATGAGCGTACCTCGATAGTTTAATCATCTCTTGAAGAGGATGAGGAAATATATATCATACACATATCTTAAACAAGTATAGCACAAAACGAATATGATACAAGTGTAGGCTAGAAACAATAAGAAATATCACAAATAAGCTTGTGCCATAAAAATCCATAATAAATCACAATAGTCATAGTAAATGCACAAGAGTTTTTTAAAAACATCATGCAAGGTCTTCTTTTTCAAAGAATTTGAAAACCACAAATATATATATTGAAGACCTTAATTTTTAAAGAAATTGAAAACTCATTTTGACAATTAATGCACAAATAAAAACATGCATAAAAATAAAATGCATATTTAAATAGGAAGATACGGTTTACCAATTTCGCCATTTACATGGGTTGTGCCGTTCCCGTTGTTGATGGTATCTTCCCCTTTGAAAATCAACTTGTTGATGATAGCTCTTCCTATTGCTCCATTTCCAAGGATTGTATCCTTCCCTTTGTTGATAATATTTCCTTCTTGGAAATTCATTTTGGTGATGTCTTCTTCTTTGATCAAATGAGATGGTCATATGATGTGTTCTTGGCGGTATGAATTTTCCTCGATTATTTTCCCGCCGGGTACCTAATATGACGTCGTTTTGTGGTACCCTCAAGTGTTTGGGTCCTTTGGGATTAGCTTTGATACTTTTAGGTCTCCAATAATAATTAGAGCTATTTCTAGCCCGACAAATATTAATCGTGTGACCCGTTTTACCACAATAAAAGCAAGAAATAATTCTAGGAGCATGATGACCATTATGCATAGAGACTTGATTCTTTTTCATATGATTGACAACAATAGGCTTATGATCAAGTTCTATTTTCGAATTATCACAACTATGAATATCAACAATATTGGTCATTTTATCGGTACTCAAGTTGAATTTTGATAAATCTTTTTTCATGCAATTAATATCCTCAACAAGGGTACTATTTTCTTTTTCAAGGTTTCTAACCTTATCAAGTGTGGTGGTGTGAGCACATGATAGTGATTCATAAGAAGCAAATAGACTATCCTTATCATTTTTCAAAACATTGAATTCCTTTTTCAAATTTTTGTATTTAACTAGTAAGCTCTGGAATTCATTTTGAAGCTCATCATAAACATTTTGCAAATCACTATACTCATTTTGTAATTCATTATCATAAGAAGTAGAAGATTTAGAACTTACCTCATTTTCTTCTTCGAAGCCCATAAGACATCGTTCATATACATCATCATTGGAGGTTGTAGGAGGCTCATCCCATGTTGTTGGGTTTGATGTTGTACCCATTTGAGAAGTAGATGCTTTTGAGTGACTCCTTTCATTTGCATATACTTCTTCTAATTTTCTCCATACTTCATGAGCCGATTTAATTCCTACAAGATGATCATATTCCAAAATGGTAAGTGAACAATACAAAATATTAAGACCTTTACCATTTAAGGAGATGGTTTTCTTCTCTTCGTCATTAAGCTCTTTGAGGCCTTTGGAGGTGTGTGGTGTGTCCATCATCGGAATGGATTCTTCATTTACTACCGTGTTCCAAATATCAAACTCGCAACCTTGTAGATAGCATTCCATTCTTTCTTTCCAAAATGTATAATTTTTGGAATCAAATAGTGGTGGCTTGGTGGTGGAGGCGCCGGTAAGGTAGACTTCATTCGTAGCCGGTGATCGTTCCTCTTTACTCGCGATGTGGAACGAGCTTGCCAAAGAGTTTGGCTTTGATACCACTTGTAAGTCCAAGCGGCTACGATAATCTAGAGGGGGGTGAATAGATTATCTCCATCTTTTCGATTTCGCCCTCTTTTTCGAACAAAACAAGCCAAGAAAAGAATAAAGGTGCGGAAAGTAAACAACACACGTCGATTTATAGAGTTTCACCCTACCTAGGGACTACGTGCTCTACCACCCCAGTATATCTGGGATGGGTTTCGAAAAAGAAAAATAATTTTATTAATTACCACAATTAATACAAATTCAACTTACAACAATACCTTGAAGAGCACTGTTAGGAATTTTATTGTTTAGATTTTGATGAATGCCATGTAAAACTTGGAATAGAAAGTTGGCACCCCAATTTTTATTGCATAAAGCATTATAACAATTAGAGTGGCCAAGCCGAGTTAAGTCGCCTACGCCCTAACATGCAAGAAGACAATCAAGACTGGAAGGAAGACTCATGCGTGAGACAAATTTGAGTATGGCAAAGAAGAGTAGACGGAACTCTACTAAAGAAGCAAATGAGATGCGCCAAGTGGAGTATCACCAAGTCAACTCGAGAAAAGCCAAGTCTCAAGTTGAAGTGACGGAAGAGTCATCCAATGATTGGAAGTCGACTCTAAGTCACCTGGGGAAAGCAAGGAAATGCAAATAAGTCGAGATAATCAGAAAAGATCCGTTGCAGACGAAAATCAAGAGATTTACTTAAACAAGTAATATCTCCATACCACCTTTCTCGAGTGCTCGATCCCTGAAAGCGTGCAAATGGAATGAACCAATGGGAAGCACTACACCGTGTCGAACTCCTGAAAAGGTGAAAGAACAATTCATACGAGGAAATGGAAATTCCAAGGATCGCAACAAGACAAGCCAACGACGTAAGTGACTTTCAAAAATAAGCCTATCTCTTCAACGGGCAAATTTTTGAAAGATCACTATAAAAGGCCGAGGAATGACTGCGAGAAGGTTACTCAACCACGAACATTCAAGAAATCATTTAAACTATAACCAAAATACTCTCAAATCATTCAAGATTAATCCTCAAGCCTACATTACGAAGTACATCAATCCAACACTCACCCGTGAAGGAAAGAGAACTTCAATCGCCTGAAGAGGAAACTTTTGAAGAAAATGGGTCTACATTCCACGAAGGATTGTAGGAAGGTTCAAGGTCGAACCAAGTCTTAAGCTTTTGGAGGGCTTCGTGATCAAATCCAAGGAGCTTGAGCAAGTGAGTCGTAGTAGTGCGCAACGCCTGTGAAGAAGCTTCTCGAGTCGTACGAGAAGCCACCGAGTGATCAAGGCGTCTCCAGATCGAGTCCCAAAGGATCAAGTTAGTGTGTGATCAAGACTTGTATCCTGACTATTACCACTTTGTAAACCGATCATTACCTAGTGGATTCCTCCAGAGTTGGAGAAGAGAGGAGTAGAAGAATTACCCCATCTTCGAACCTCTATAAAAATTTCACGTGTCATTTACATTTCAAAGATTTTAATTCCTGCATTTTTAATTGCTTATATATGCTTTGATAAATTTGCTATCCATTTAATAATACAAGTACTAAACCCAAAGACTAAACTCTTACTTAATCAAACTTAAGGGTGTTAAGTCTTCCGCGAAAACAAAACCACATTGAGTTAATTTAGAGTCAACAAATGAGTTATTCCATCAACAGCTCGGTTGAGTCTTTGAGAGACTAACTCTACTGATTGACTAAATCGATCGTCCATCGTGACACACTGTGTGAAAATCAACTCGTGATATTTAAAAGGACTAAATCGAAAATTTGGTAAGGTTTATTCAACCCCCTTCTAAACCTTACACTTACACCCCTTGGGACCTACAAGTGGTATCGAGCGGTTGGTTCATTGAACCCTCCGCATGGTTATTGAACTAGATCTCCAAACTTTTCAAAGTCTCGCTTTAGTACTTAAACTTTCAAAACTCTTTTTATCATTAAAAGTTATTATCATGGAAGCAAATTTGACACGCATCCCTATGTTCACTATTGAAGAATTTGATGATTGGAAAATTCGTATGCAGCTCATCTATCAAAGATTACATGATGAGATGTGGATAGTGATAGAGGATGGGCCACCGCAAATCTTAAAGGTGAACACAAATTGTGTAAGAAGAGTCAAAATTGAAGGAGAAGAGGATGTTGCTCCTGCACTCAGTCATGGTTGAAAAACCAAGAACTGAATGGACAAATGATGATAGAGAAAGATACAACCTGGACAATGTAGCCAAGGACATCCTTTACAAAACCTTGACAAAGCCATGTTCAATAAAGTCAAATCATGCAAAACGGCTAAAGAAATCGGGACAAGCTAACATTGATTTGTGAAGGCTCGAGCAAATCAAAGAAAACAAATTATCAAAGGGCGTAAAGAAATTTGAGAACTTCAAAATGATCTCGGAGAAAAACCTGGATCAACTGGATGCTCGATTCACGAAATCACCAATGAGTTATCTCGCACTTGGAAAGGAATATACACAGAAGAAATGTGTATGAAAATCCTAAAAGTCTTCCAAATTGAATGGGAAATGAAGGTCATGGCACTAAGACATTCCATGGACCTATCAAAGACATCCAACCATGAACTATTCTCGGACCTCAAAACCTACGAGTTTGAGCCGAGAAGAAAAGACCAGAAGAGACAGTTGTACCCAAAACAAATGCTCTAATTGTTAAAGATGGAAAGAGAGCCGAGGTCAAAGAAGTCATTGATCCGTAAGAAATAGCCCTGATGGTTAAAAGGTCCAACAAGTTCTTCAATAAGAACTACAAGAGAGGAAAGGGCGAATCTTCCGTAAGACACTCGGCTCCCTCCAAATCAAGGGAAGATAGACCAACCAAGAGAACATCATCAAAAAGTCAATATCAAAGGGGTGACAATCCAAGAATGGAAAGAGTCGATCAAAAGGCCGAATATCTATCTTTGAACTCAGACAACCAGGTCACTATGCCATTGATCGCCCATATCCTCGTAGTCAACAAATACAGGATGAAGAAGAAAGAAAGGTCTTCGAGAAAGAAGACAAGAAAAGAAAAAGGCAATGTTGGCTACAGAGATCACAAAACAAAAAAGTCAAGAGAGACAAATGATTCGAAGCAAAGAAGCCGACTACTCAAGTGACTCAAGAAGAAGCCCCGATCCGTTTAATGGCCAAGGAACAAGATCAACCTGACCAAGAAGATGAGGTACACTCTAACTCATCAAACTCGGATTCTAGTGATAGTGATCGTGACACACACACTTCATCACCCACTGATCTTTATGATTCATTAGGCAAAATGATGAAAGATTTTGAACACATTAAATCCTCACACACACTATTGAATGAGGAAAACACCTACTCAAAAGTCAAAACTCAAAACCGACTAAGGAGCCGAGTACTCTAAGTCAAATAGCCGATGAGAATGAAAGTTTAAAGGCCGAAAATGCTAAATTAATAAAGCGAAATTGCTGCTATAGAAAAGAGGAGAATGACCTCAAGAATGTTATTGCCTCATTCACTAAGGCATCTAAATCATTGGATGATCATATTATGAGTCAAAGAGAATGTGGAGACAAGACAGGCTTAGGATTTAATTCCTCTCGTGCTATGTCAAACCTCAAAAGTAATTTTGGCAAAAGGATCTTCAAGTCATGAAGAGTCCGAAAATCCAAAACTCTAAATGTTGCACACACATTCACTCCAAAGCACAATAACAAGCAAACGGCCTTGGTTACAAAGGAAAAGGAAAACAACCCGAGTTGAGTGTCTTTGAAAGGACAAATGAGAAGAAATTCACCCCGAGTCCCACAAAGAAACTCCTAAATGTAAAAATACTCAGAAAGAAGAAGCGAGCTACCAAAAACCCGAAAATCCATAAAAGAAATATATATGATGGGAATGGTAGAAAATATCCAAGCCAAGCTGATTGGAATAATGTGAACTATCGGCATAGACTTATGGAATATAAGCCCAAATGGCAAAGGCCTAGAACTCAAAAAAGGCCATTCCAAAGGCATAAGAGCTTTCATCAAGACACATATGCACCTGTGCACTACACTCGAGACACCACAATTACCCAGGGAAGGCAATTACTAAAACACATATGCAGGCATACGATACAAAAGAGACAATCAGTATGAACCTAGAATCCCCAAGCAATTTGCCAGGATTTATTATGATTATGGCACTGATAGATGGCAACCCCTTAGAGTCAAATCATTTGGCTATAGGTTGGTTGGATCATCTTACAACTCTAACCCCTCGGACCCAAACAAGTATGGGTACCTAAAACTTAATTTCCTTGATTGCGGGTTCAAGGAATGTACAAATTGAGTGCCAAGGAACCCTGGTACATGGATAGTGGCATTTCCCGGACATATGACAGAAATAAGAAAAATTTGTCAAAATTCAAGGAAGTTAAAGGAGCAAAAGTCATATTTGGAGGAAATGAAGCTCCTGGCGAAATAAGAGGCATTGGATCCATCAAGAGGAATGGATTAGAGATCACAGATGTTGCATATGTTGAAGGACTCAACTTCAATTTATCGAGCATCACCAACTCGTGACAAGGGCTACAATGTTGGATTCAACATGGGTATATGCCAAATCAAAGATATTGAATCAAATGAAGTTGTCTTTGCAAGGATGTAGACAGAAAAAAATATGTATGTAGTGGATTGGTCAATCAAAACTCCCAAAGACTGTCTACTAGCAAAGAGCGCAATGAATCAAGTTAGGCTGTGGCACAAAAAGCCGAGTCACCAATTTCAAAACAATTAACAAGTTCGGCAAGAAGTCATCTTGTGGAAGGACTACCGACTCGGTTATAAAAAAGGAGAGTATATGTGACGCATGTCGAAGGGAAAACAAATCAAGTCGTCATTCAAAGAAAAGACATGCCCATCCTCAACAAGAATATTGCATCTACTTCATATGGATCTATTTGGCCCAAAGGAACCCAAAGATAAGTGGAAAGAAATACACCTTGGTGGTAGTAGATGACTACTCAAGATATACATGGACAATATTCATGTGTAAGAAGAAAGAAACTCTACAAAAACTACCACAAAATTATGAAGAGGATTCAAAACGAGAAGAGTCAAACCATTATCAAAATAAGATCGGACAGAGGAACCGAGTTTGTCAATGGAATAATAACTCGATTGTATTGAGAATGGTATTGGTCATGAACTATCGCAGCAGCAAGGACTCCACAAATGAGAATGGAGTTGCGAAAAGAAGGAACATAACCCTCAAAGAAGCGGCAAGGACCATGTTAGTCAAGCGAGTTACCAAAAGATTTTGGGTCAAGCAATCAACACAACTTGCTACACCCAAAACAGATGCATGATAAATAGACAAAACCGACAAAGACTCCTATGAGATCCTGGATCGAAGAAAACCAAATGTTGCATATTTCGTAATATTTGGATGTAAATGCTTCATCCACAACAATGGCAAAGACAACCTAAAGGCTTTTGATGCTAAAGTCGATGAAGGTATCTTCTTAGGATACTCACCGAAAGCAAAGCCTACTGTAATACTCAACAAAAGAACTATGATTGCGGAAGAATCCATTCATGTGGTATTCGATGAGCCAAATGTAAATGGAGAAGACATTGAAGAGTCACCGATAAGTCAATCATCCAACCATACGTAAGAGTCCCTATCTTTGAAGTCAAGTTTGGGATTATCAATTCAGAAGAAGATGAGATTGTCGAATCTCAAAAACAAATGAAAATTTGCGGCTAAGTGATTATGAGAGAGTCGACCACAAAGAACACGCTTGCAAGTCGATCAATCCGCTAACTTACTCCAACCCGATGTAAGATGGCCGAGAGATCATCCACCGAACTTGTAATTGGAGATATAAAAGAAGGTGTCAAAACAAGATCCGAACTCAACAAGAAGCTATGTTCACATGCTTTATCTCACAAATAGAGCCCAAAGACGTGTCACAAGCTTTGGATGACACACATTGATTCAAGCCATGCAAGAAGAGTCAATCAGTTTGAAAGAAATAAAGTATGGGAATTAGTGCAAAGACCTATACATCAAAATGTTATTGGCACCAAATGGGCGTTCGTAAATAAGATGAACGAGGAAGGTTCTGTGGTAAGAAACAAAGCAAGACTAGTAGCCAAAGGATATTGCCAAGAAGAAGGGATAGATTTTGATGAAACATTTGCCCCTCGTAGCAAGATTGGAAGCTATAAGGATGTTTCTTGCCTATCTTTGCTCACAAGGATTTCATTGTATATCGATGGATGTAAAAAGTGCATTCCTAAATGGTTTATTGGAAGAAGAAGTGTATGTTGAACAGCCTCCGAGGATTTGAGCGAGAAGACTCTTGGAGATAAGGTATACAAACTCAAGAAAGCTCTATATGGATTGAAACAGGCACCCGGAGCTTGGTATGATACCTTGTCACAATTCCTAATCGAAAATGGATTCACAAAAGGAAAAGTAGATAGAACACTATTCAGAATTCAAGACAAAAAGAGTATATCGCTTGTTAAAATATATGTGGATGACATCATTTTTGGATCCACAAACAAAGAGTCATGTGAAAAGTTTTCAAACCTCATGCAAAGTAAATTTGAAATGAGCATGATGGGAGAGCCGACATTCTTCCTTGGACTTCAAGTGAAACAAACAAGGATGGAACCTTCATAAGTCAAACAAAATACACCGAGAGATTTAATGAAGAAGTTTGGTATGGAGGAGAAGTCTTCCAGAAAATACCAATGAACACATCACAAAATGGACATGGATGCGGATGGCAAGCCCAGAGATCAAACAAGATACTGAGCACTTATTGGATCATTGCTTTATCTCACAAAGAAGCGGGCGGACATCACCTTTGATGTAGGTGTATGTGCAAGGTTTCAATCGCTCCAAAAGAGAGCCATATGACAAAGAACTAAGAAAATATTGAGATACTTGAAAGGAAGCCAAGAAGTAGGCCTATGGTATCCAAAGGAAGGTGGATTCAAGCTAATTGGCTCGATTCTCGACTATCTTGGATGCGAGTTGATAGGAAGAGCACTTCAGGCACATGTCAAATACTAGGAAACAGTGCTGATTTCCTGGTTTAGCAAGAAGCAAAACTCAATAGCCACCTCTGAAATGAGGCATAATACATAGTCATGGGCAAATTACAGTGCCCAAGTCCTATGGATGAGACAAAGAAATTTGAGAGACTATGAAGTTGAGGAAAAAGAAATTCCAATCATGTGTGATAACACAAGTGCAATTGCAATCACTCAAAATCCTGTGTTGCATTCAAGAACAAAGCATATTGATGTCGGATATCACTTCATAAGAGATCATGTTGAAAAGAAGGACATCATCCTGGAATATATCTCAACCGATAGACAACTAGCCGACATCTTCACAAAACCATTATGTGAGTCAAGATTTGAAGAACTCAAGCATGAGTTGGGACTAATTGAGTGAGCCACACTCGGACAAATCAAAGAAGAGAAATGGAACAGAGAAGGGTGAAAAAGAGCTAAAAATGTAAATCACCGAGAAATCACCAGATCGGAAAAACAACTACACCGAGTCGATTGATAGCCGAGTCACTAAGAGAACTGTGAGAAGTAGAGTTAAATCGGCTAAGGGATAAGTTGAGTCACTTATGAGCAAAATGACAAAAACGCAGTCATTTTGACTAAGCGGAATGTTTTAAGGAATACGTCAAAGATAATGATGATGTATACGGACATAAAGCGCACACCAAGCTTATGATTGGATATAAATGCTGCCGCATTAAATACGAGACATTAAATGCTCAATAGGCGTGCAAAATCCAAGCCGTTGATTTCGATCACATTTCAAAACCACCCGCACGCCCTTTCATAAACCATATTTAAACCATTTTCATCCGTTTCTCTCTCACACTTCTAAAACTGTTCATATCTTTCTCTCAAAAGCAAAGGCAAAATACTCTCGAAGCCCTATCTATCTCCAAGTCAATCTCCAAGTTTTTCCTTGATATAATCCTGAAAAATGGCACCAACTTATGACTTTACCAAGTTAGGAAAGCAAATCCACACCGGCTCTATGGTGGATTTCGACGACACCCTAGTGAAGAAAATCGCTGAAAAATTGGAAATGACTGGGCTAAAACCGTTTCTAATGTTAGAATATCCAATGACCTATGTGGAGGAGGTCGCACAATTCTACGTGAATGCTGAGATTCACGATGAAGGAATCAAGTCATCTGTATACCTAAAAGCGGTGACTATCTCGCGCCAAGGATTTGGTGACCACCGCTCACTACCGGCGAAGGAGCAAGGAGCATCGTCGGCCGTATGTAAACCTGGCCGATGCTTGGAAAGAAATAGCCAAGCCTCGACTTTGCTTTGATAAAATAGTGTATACAAGACAAACAAGAGATCGCCAAGGAGGATTATCACAAGTCGTTGGACATAGTTGCCAAATGTATCGACATCAAGTTTGGCGGCTTTGACCAATCACAAAGGCAAAGCCGATTGTAATGGTTGCAATCATCGAAGAAAAGAAGATAAACCGGGCTGAGTTTGTCTACAACAGATCTCTGCCGGAACGTGGGAACAAATCCTTCAAAGAAGATGGCACATTTGGAGGATCCCTAGGATGTGGCCTAGTGATTCGCCGGCTAATGGAGGTGAAAGGAGTCCCTCTTAGACATGGGAAGGCATTCCATGTTAACAAGAGGATGTTCAGAGCAAACCTCTGCAGCGCACGTAAGAGAGCTTACGCCAAGAGAGGCGACACGGTGAGGGGAATCACCACTGAAGATACATCTCTTTCCTCTCCACCCAGAGAGAGTGCCCCAGCTGCACTACTAAGAAAGATCTGCGCCCGCAAAGAAAGAAAACTAAACATGCTCCCCTTTTCCTGCAGCTAGAGTCACCGCCCACGCAGCCGTGTCTCCCGCCCGCAGCAGCGGTCGAGAAGGACTCACAAATACCTTCTCCGATAGTCAAAAAGAGGAGAACCGAGAAGCCACGATGGCCCGCTCCTCGAAAAAGACACCAAAGACGCCCCGCCGCCCAAGACTCGAGAGGACACCGTCTCTCGAACCGAAAATCCCTCGGTACAAATTAGAGACGAAGAAGAATCATCAAGCGTCCCGAATCGGAGAAACCAAATTGAGCCGATTACTCACTAGAGAAGATACCGGAGACTACACCGGAGAAGTAGAGTCTCCGGATGTAGTTGATGAAACAGCCAAGTCTGCAAGGCGATCAAGCAGAGGCAACTCAAGACACACACTGTAATTCACACAAATTAAACACAAGAAGAACTGCGAGGAGCGAGATAGTGATGTAATGATCCTATCCCCACCTTACCCGCACATCCAAAATCGTGCGTGAGTGGAGGAAATGGAAGTTGAGTAAGTCAAGGAACAGTTCCAACGGCCCGAGTTTATAGAAGAAGAAGAGGAACTCGCTAAATTTCCTCGACTAAAAATTGTGCTCCCAAAGACTTGATGAAGACAATCGCTTAGACATCCTGCCGCAGATTTTCAAGGAAAAGGAGAGAGAAAAGCAAGGCCGGGAAGCCGAGGCACGTGAGAAGGCAAGCATCGCCTATCTCCGCACCACCGAACACACACATCCTCTCCTTGATGTCTTCTCGGACGGTGATGAGGATCCGCAGAATGCTCCGCCACGAGAAGAGTTGCAAATGCAGCAAGCATTGCAGAAATCCGAGAATCCTTCACGAGCAAAGATTGATGGAGGGACCAGGAGAGTCCTCCAGAACACACCGAAATCGATCCAATGGGAGTGGTTCAAAATAGCCACTCGTTGTTGCTGCCACCACTTCCCACTCACTCGGAAGAAGGCAATAAGGAGATGGCGATGAAATCCGGGATAGTGGGAACCCAGTCGAGCCAACCCCTCAAGGTGTGTTACCACCTGCGCCTCACTACTGAACAATCAATCGAAAGCAGTAGGGAGTTTGGAGACGAGTGACCCCGTTCCAAGTCACTCACCTGGTGCGCACCGAGGGGAAACTCCCACCACTGCAGGCAAGGTTGGAGGATGCTGCAGATGACTCCACAACGAATCAAGGAGGCGAAGTAGAGAAAATACAAACACAAGAAGAACAACAAGTTGCCATCAACGAAGCTCGAGACTTGAGATCTGTTTCAGAGGTGCCAACTCTCTGGGCTAATGACGCTGCTGATGCGGTCGAGGCACGAGGAAGAAGAATGTACTGGGAGTTAACACTGGGCGATGAAAGTGCAATCCATGGGGTTGAGACTCCAATGGATGCCACCGTAGAAGACCCTAAGACAGCGACACTGTCGAAAGGGAGGACCAAGGCCTCGCCATGCAAAGAGAGACCGCTGGAGGTAATGAAGGCCCACGGGAGGTTGAGACTTCCCGGGGTAAAGAAGCGATGTAGAGAACATCCCTCCTGCTATCATCGATCCATCCGAGAAGGAGATAAGCGCACTTCATGATTCCCAAGATAATCCTGATGTAACCTTTCTGGGATCGGAAGGCGATGAAGAAGCTAAGTCATCCCCGTGTCAAATCCAACAGAATCAGCTGCGGATGTTCCAAGCACGAGCAAGTCTGATCCCAAGACTACTCGTCAAACTTTTAACTTTGATGATGAGCCACCAATGGAAATCTCATCATCGTCCGATGACGCTTCTGATAAGGCCGAGGACCAGTCTACTCAAATGGAAAAATCAGATGAGACCAACGGTTGCTGTTGAGACAGCTGAGGCTCAGCAAGCCGGGTCCACTTCACAACAAGACCCAGCTCAACAAGAGACCACTGCGCAGGCTCCTCAAGCTGCAGCAGGATCGATTCCCAAAAGAACTTCACGCGCACCGCTCATCATCGAACAGATCCCAGTTGGCGGTGATGAATCTTTTATAGAATCTTTTCCTTTTTCCCTGGAGGTACCCGAACTCCATGAAGAGTCAGAGAATGAACGCGCACGCTATCACAGACCAGCTCCCGTTTTCTCTTCAGATACCATTGTTCCAGCTGCTTATGACTTTGATGCTGTATGGCCATCAGCTGCAACAGAAGAATCAGCTGAAGTTCGAGAAGTGTTCAAGGCACTATTTGCTGAGGTTGAACGGATGGAGAGGCATCAGGCCTCTTTGGACATGCGACTGGACAACAGAGATGCCAACCTTACAGCCGACTTGAGAGGCATAACAGTCAGAATAAGGGAATGGTGGCAACAACGCAGCAAACAATGCGTGTGGAACAAGTCAGATTCTTCAGGACATTGTTCAACAAGCTGCTGGTATGGAGAGCTGAAAATGCTGATGCAAAAACAAAGCTGAGAGAACATATTGAGCATATGCATGAAGCTCACACTGCCGAGATAAAGCTGCTGCGTGAGCAAAATACAAATGATCTACAACATTTGGAAGAACACATGACAAGAAAATTCAGCCTTCTCATGGTTTGAGATGAAGCGATTTCAGAGAATCCAACACTACTCGATCCGAATTCCGTCCGCATACAACACAAAGAGACTCAAGCGAACTCGACCATCGAAGACTCGACTTCATGCTTGCCAAGATGTTCCCTGGGTTCCTCTATCCTTTGATGATGCCAAAAAGGGGGAAGAGGAATACCTTAAAGCGCTAAAATCAAGTCGAGAAGAAAGGAGCAAATTTGAGAAGGAAAATCACCGTGAGGAAGTCTTAAAACAAAAGAAAGGAAGCTTGTTGAGGGGAAGGGTCGACAGATGTGACTTTGATGATTGCACAAACCCCCAACAAGGTCCTATCACAAATGACATTATCGCAAAAAACTCCCTCGTGACTCGCCACTCCAACACTCTGTTGTATCTATGGTGAAAAGAGAAAAACAATTGAAGCGGGGATGAAGGAAGTGGAAGGAAGAATGGATGCCCGAGTTATGAACATCTTGAAAGAACACGGAGGCATTCCAAAGAGACAGAGACACTTATGCCATTTCGGATGTCGGGACAGAGCCACGATCAGTTGACGAATTCAAAACGCTCGAATCAAGGATACTTTGCAAATATGTCTATGGCTCAAGCTTGGGACTTGTCTTGGGAAAAAGGTCTCAAGTTATGTGAAGAAGCCGACAGCAAAGAAACTACCGGCATCACTCTGGGTCACTCACTCTTGGTCACTCACTCGAAGAAGAAGACCCCAAAGACAAGATATACGCCCGAGGTAGAGGAAGAAGCGATAGTGGGAGGAAGAAGCTTGGACCCAGGCCTCTCGCCAAGAATATTGAATACGTAGATCCGGGGAAAGAAACGAGGAATCTATCAATGGGCTTGACCAAGTGGCAAATTTGAAAGTGGCTAAAACTAACGCTGAGTATGCACAAAGAATAGAAGAGGAAAACAAGAGACAAACTCAGCTATGGGAGGAGAGACAGGAAAGAATAAGAAGAGATGAAGCTGCCAGGAAGGCATATGAAAAGAAAAAGAAGGCGGTGACGAGAGAAAAAGAGAAGAAGAGAAGAAGATGCTGAACAAGATGAAAGAAGGAGACATCGAAGGAGATGAAGAGTGATTCATAAGAAGCAAATAGACTATCCTTATCATTTTTCAAAACATTGAATTCCTTTTTCAAATTTTTGTATTTAACTAGTAAGCTCTGGAATTCATTTTGAAGCTCATCATAAACATTTTGCAAATCACTATACTCATTTTGTAATTCATTATCATAAGAAGTAGAAGATTTAGAACTTACCTCATTTTCTTCTTCGAAGCCCATAAGACATCGTTCATATACATCATCGTTGGAGGTTGTAGGAGGCTCATCCCATGTTGTTGGGTTTGATGTTGTACCCATTTAAGAAGTAGATTCTTTTGAGTGACTCCTTTCATTTGCATATACTTCTTCTAATTTTCTCCATACTTCATGAGCCGATTTAATTCCTACAAGATGATCATATTCCAAAATGGTAAGTGAACAATACAAAATATTAAGACCTTTACCATTTAAGGAGATGGTTTTCTTCTCTTCGTCATTAAGCTCTTTGAGGCCTTTGGAGGTGTGTGGTGTGTCCATCATCGGAATGGATTCTTCATTTACTACCGTGTTCCAAATATCAAACTCGCAACCTTGTAGATAGCATTCCATTCTTTCTTTCCAAAATGTATAATTTTTGGAATCAAATAGTGGTGGCTTGGTGGTGGAGGCGCCGGTAAGGTAGACTTCATTCGTAGCCGGTGATCGTTCCTCTTTACTCGCGATGTGGAACGAGCTTGCCAAAGAGTTTGGCTTTGATACCACTTGTAAGTCCAAGCGGCTACGATAATCTAGAGGGGGGTGAATAGATTATCTCCATCTTTTCGATTTCGCCCTCTTTTTCGAACAAAACAAGCCAAGAAAAGAATAAAGGTGCGGAAAGTAAACAACACACGTCGATTTATAGAGTTTCACCCTACCTAGGGACTACGTGCTCTACCACCCCAAAGATATCCGGGATGGGTTTTAAAAAGAAAAATAATTTTATTAATTACCACAATTAATACAAATTCAACTTACAACAATACCTTGAAGAGCACTGTTAGGAATTTTATTGTTTAGATTTTGATGAATGCCATGTAAAACTTGGAATAGAAAGTTGGCACCCCAATTTTTATTGTATAATGCATTGTAACAATTAGAGCCGCCAAGCCGAGAGTTAAGTCGCCTACGCCTAACATGCAAGAAGACAATCAAGATCGGAAGGAAGACTCTGGCGTGAGACAGTGAGTATGGCAAAGAAGAGTAGACGGAACTCTACTAAAGAAGCGATTGAGATGCGGCCAAGTGGAGTATCGATCAAGTCAACTCAAGAAAAGCCAAGTCTCAAGTTGAAGTGACATGAAGAGTCATCCATGATTGGAAGGCGACTCTAAGTCACCTGGGGAAAGCAAGGAAATGAAGTCAAGTCGAGATAATCGAAAGATCCGTTGCACGAGAAATCAAGAGATTTACTTAAACAAGTAATATCTCCATACCACCTTTCTCGGAGTGCTCAGTCCCAGAAGCGTGCAAATGGAATGAACCAATGGGAAGCACTACACCGTGTCGAACTCCGAAAAGGTGAAAGAACAATTCATACGAGGAAATGGAAATTCCAAGGATCGCAATAAGACAAGCCAACGATCGCAAGTGACTTTAAAAAATAAGCCTATCTCTTCAACGGGCAAATTTTTGAAAGATCACTATAAAAGGCGAGGAATGACTCGAGAGAAGGTTACCTCAACCACGAACATTCAAGAAATCATTTAAACTATAACCGAAAATACTCTCAAATCATTCAAGATTAATCCTCAAGCCTACATTACGAAGTACATCAATCCAACACTCACTGTGAAGGAAAGAGAACTTCAATCAGTTGAAGAGGAAACTTTTGAAGAAAAGGGTCTACATTCCACGAAGGATTGTAGGAAGGTTCAAGGTCGAACCAAGTCTTAAGCTTTTGGAGGGCTTCGTGATCAAATCCAAGGAGCTTGAGCAAGTGAGTGTAGTAGTAGCCAGGCCTTCCTGTGAAGAAGCCGAGTCGCACGAGAAGCCAATCGAGTGATCAAGGCGTCTCAGATCGAGTCCCAAAGGATCAAGTTAGGCGTGTGATCAAGACTTGTATCCGGACTGTACCACTTTGTAAATCGATCATTACCTAGTGGATTCCTCCAGAGTTGGAGAAGAGAGGAGTAGAAGAATTACCCCATCTTCGAACCTCTATAAAAATTTCACCTGTCATTTACATTTCAAAGATTTTAATTCCTGCATTTTTAATTGCTTATATATCTTTGATAAATTTGCTATCCATTTAATAATACAAGTACTAAACCCAAAGACTAAACTCTTACTTAATCAAACTTAAGGGTGTTAAGTCTTCCAATGAAAACAAAACCACAAATTGAGTTAATTTAGAGTCAATACCGAAAGTTATTCCATCAACAGCTCGGTTGAGTCTTTGAGTGACTAACTCTCTCGATTGACTAAATCGATCGTCCCATCGGAACACCGTGAAGAATCAACTCAGTATATTTAAAAGGACTAAATCGAAAATTTGGTAAGGTTTGTTCAACCCCCTTCTAAACCTTACACTTACACCCCTTGGGACCTACAAGCACCACACTCTTCTTAAACACCACCTTTGAGATTGCCACAATCTCACTTGAAGATCACCACAATCTCCAACGGCACCTTGTAAAGATTACCACAATCTTCAATCTTGAAGAACACCAAATTCTTCAACACCTCAATAAGAAGATGTAGGTCCCAAGGGGTGTGAGTGTAAGGTTTAGAAGGGGGGTCGAATAAACCTTACCAAATTTTCGATTTAGTCCTTTTAAAAGTTCGAGTTGATACTACACAACACCGTGTCCTTGGTGACACCAATTTAGTTAATCAAGAGAGTTAGTCACTCAAACACTGATCGAGCTGTTGATAGAATAACTCACTTAAGACCGAATTAGCTCAATCGTGGTTTGTTTTCAAGGAAGACTTAACACCCTTAAGTTTGGTTTAGTTGTGATTTAATACTTTGGGTTTTAGTACTTAGAGATTATCAAATGGATAGCAAATATGTCAGCCAAATTAAACAAATATGATGCAGAATTAAAGTGTTGAAATGTAAATGACACGATAAATTTTTATAGAGGTTCAAGATGGGGTAATTCTTCTACTCCTCTCTTCTCCACTCTGGAGGAATCCACTAGGTATTGATCGAGATACAAAGTGGTAATGTAAATCGGATACAAGTCTTGATCACACAAATCAACGACTTGATCCTTCGATGCACCGAGAAGCCTTGGTCACTCACCAACTCGTGCGACTTTATCACTTTTTTCACAGGCTTTTCACCGCTTTGCTACTACAAAATTTCACTTGCTCAAGCTCTTTGGATTTGATCACTAAGCCCTCCAAAAGCTCAAGACTGGTTCGACCAACCTTCCTACAATCCTTCGTGGGAATGTAGACCCCTTGATTCTTCATAATTTTCTCTTCAACCGATTGAAGTTATCTTTCCTTCACAGTGAGTGTTGGATTGATGTTCTTCGTAATGTAGGCTTGAGGATTGAGCGTTTAATAACTTGAGAATATTTTCAGGTTACAAAATGTTTCTTTCTTGCTTGTATTCAATTCTTAGATGGTCAAGGTTACCTTTTCTCAAATAAACTCCTCAGCCTTTTATAGTGGTCTTTCAAAAATTTGCCCATTGAAGAGATAGGCTTATTTTTGAAAGTCACTTGTGGTCGTTGGCTTGTCTTGTTGCGATCCTTGGAATTTCTACTTCCTCGTATGAATTGTTCTTGACTTTTGAGTTCGACACGGTGTAGTGCTTCCCATTGGTTCATTCCCTTTGCACGCTTCGACTGGGACTGAGCACTTCGAGAAAGGTAGCATGGAGGTATTACTTGTTTAAGTAATTCTCTTGATTTCTATGCAATGGATCTCTTTCGATTATCTCGACTTGATCGCGTTTCCTTGCTTTTCCCAGGTGACTTAGAGTCGCTTTCAATCATTGAATGACTCTTGTCACTTCAACTTGAGACTTGGCTATCTTGAGTTGACTTGATCGATACTTTACTCACCGCATCTCACCGCACCTTCAATGAGTTCCGTCTTCTCTTCTTTGCCATAATCACCGTCCCACATTCCGGAGTCTTCCTTCTAGTCTCCGGTTGTCTTCTTGCATGTTTAGGCATAGCCGACTTAACTCACGACTTGACCAGCCCCTATTTGTTACAATGCGATTTACAACAAAAATGGGGTGCCAACTTCCTATTCTAAGTTTTACATGGCATTCATCAAAATCTAAACAATAAATTTCCCAACAATTTCCCCCTTTTTGATGATGCCAAAACTTAAAACATTCAAAATGAAAATAGCAAAGATACATACAGATAGTGCATTCACATAGAATGTATGCGTAGAATCAATCCTTTTATTGATCATAACATTCTTGTTCTTTTACACAATCAACAAGGTGTATCGAGCAAACATTTGTCTATACAAAACTAGAGAATTTACAAGTGTATATGACAGAAGACTTACATAAAGTGTATTTACATAGTAAAATACATGAAGGGGTGGACAACAACACTTCATCTCCTTCGCTGCCTCCTTCTTTCATCTTCTTCAGTTCTGTCATCTTCTGGTCTTCTTCTCTTTTTCTCATCTTGACCACCTTCTTCTTCTTTTCATATGTCTTCCGGGCAGCTTCATCTCTTCTTAATCTCTCTCGTCTTTCCTCCCATAGCTGAGTTTGTCTTTTATTTTCTTCTTTTATTCTTTTCGCATACTCAGCATTGCTTTTAGCCACTTGCAGATTGGCTACTTGGTCAAGACCAGCCAAAGAGATCCCTCCTTTCTTGCCTCGGATCTATGTACTCAATGTTTTTGGGCGAGGCCTGGTCCAAAACCTCTTCCTCCACCACTCGCTTGTTCCTCTTCCTCAGGCGTGTATTGTCTTTGGGGTCTTCTTCTTTCCAGTGAGTGGCCAGAGAGCGATCGGTAGTCTGCGCTGTCGCCTTCTTCACATAACGTGAGACCATTTTCCCAAGATACAAGTCCCCAGGCTTGAGCCATGACATGTTTGCGAAGTATCCTTCGAGATGCGGCGTTTTAAATTCATCAACTGATCGTGGCTCGGTCCCCACATCTGAGATGGCATAAGTGTCTCTGTCTACTAGAATGCCTCCATGTTGTTTCAAGATGTCCATAACTCGGGCATTCAACCTTCCTTCCACTTCCTCCATCCCCTGCTTCAATTGTTTTCTCTTCTCGGCCATAGATGCGCAGAGTGTTGGAGTGGCGAGTCACTGGGAGTTTGTCCGATAATATCACCGTGACAAGACCTTGTTGGGGGGTTTGTGCAATCATCAATGTCATATCTTTCGATCCTTCCCCCTCAACTGACTTTCCTTTCTTTTGTTTTGACACTTCCTCAGCTGTCTTTCCCTTTGTAGCTGCTCCTTCCTTTTCAACATCAGAACTCTTCAGCGCTTTTAGGTATTCCTCTTCCCCCTTTTTGGCATCATCAAAGGAGAGAGGAACCCCTGAAACATACTTGAAAGTAGGAAATCGAGCTCGATAGCCGAGTTCGCCTCGAGTCTCAGCTGCCCGGAGTATGCGGCGCGAAATTGGAGCGAGTAGCGTTGGAATCTCTTGAAATTAGCTTCATCTCGGCCATGAGAAGGCTGAATTTTCTATCCATGTTTTCTTCCATACTGGAGATCACTCTTATTTTGCTCACGCAGACTTTATCTCGGCGATGTGAGCTTCATGCATGTGCTCAATGTGTTCTCTCAATTTCGTCTTTGCATCGGCATTCTCGGCTCTCCATACCAACGACTTGTTGAACAATGTCCTGAAGTATCTATCTTGTTCCACACGCATTGTTTCTTTGTTGTTGCCACCATTCCCTAATTCGACTATTATGCCTCTCAAGTCGCATAAGGTTGGCATCTCTGTTGTCGATCTCATGTCCATCGAGGCCTGGTGCCTCTCCATCCATTCGATTTCTACAAATAATGCTTTGAACACCTCCCGAACTTCAGATTGTTTCCTCATTGCGGTGATGGCCAAGCAAAACGTCAAAATCATAAGCGGTGGAATGATGGTATCGATGGAATGACAGGATCTGGTGCAGTCCGTGGAATCGTGCGAGATCGTTTTCGACTCGTCGGGGAGGTCGGGTACCTCCGAGAGAAAGGAAATGATTCTACAAAGGAATCATCACGCCAAGGGATTTGTTCAATGATGAGAGGGGCGCGTGAAGTTCCTTGTGGAGTCGAACATGCTTTGCGGCTTGGGGCCTCGCGCAATGGACTCTGTTGCGGTGGGGTCTTTTGTGAAGTTGACCCACTTGCTCGGCCTCGGTTGTCTCAACGGCCTTCGGTCTCACCGGTTTTCCAATTGAGTTGATCGTCTTCGGCCTTATCGGAGCGTCATCGGATGATGATGAGATTTCCATGGGTGGCTCATCATCAAAATTGAAAGTTTGACGAGTAGTCTTGAGGTCGACTTGCTCGTGGTTGGAACATCCTTAGCTGAGTTTTTGGATCGAGTCCACGGGGGATGACTCGGCTTCATCGTCTACTTCCGATCCCGGAAAAGTTACATCAAGATTATCCTGGGAGTCGTGAAGTGCGCTAATCTCCTTTTCGGATGGATCAATGATAGCGGGGAGGGATGTTCTCTACTTGACTTCTTTACCCCTAAGTCTCAATCTCCCGTTGGCCTTCATTACCTCTGCAGTATCAAGCTGCAGCGAGGCTGGACCTCCCTTTCGACGATTGTCACTGTCTTAGGGTCTTTCGTGGTGGCATCCATTGGAGTCTCAACCCCATGGATTGCACTTTTATCGCCAGTGTTAACTCCCAGTATGTTCCTTCCTATGCCTCGATCCGCATCGGCGACGTCATTAGCCTTCAGTAGTTGGCACCTCACCGGGGACAATCTCAATTGTCCGAGCTTCGTTGATGGCAACTTGTTTGTGTATTTTGTGTTTGTACTTTCTCCACTTCACCTCCTAGATTCGTTGTGGAGTCATCTGCAAAGATCCTCCGACCTTGCTGCAGGGAGGGAGTTTCCCCCTCGGTGGCTCATCACCGAGTGACTTGGAATGGGGTCACTCGTCTCCAAACTCCCTGCTTTGTTTCTCTTGAGTGTTCAGCCGTTGGGGCGGGTGGTAAGACACCTTCATTAGGGGTTGGCTCGATGGGGTCCCCACTAACCCGTTTCATCGCCACTTCCCTTAATTCCTTCTTCCGAGTGAGTGGGAAGTGGTGGCAGCAACAATCGTGGCAATATCTTTGCACCACTCCCATTGGGTCCAATTCATTTGTGCTTTGGAGGACTCTCCTGGTCCCTCCATCATTCTTTTCTCATGAAGAATTATGGATTCGTGCATTGCTTGCTGCATTTGCAACTCTTACGTAGCGGCGGCGGGGTCCGATCCTCATCACTTTCTCGATAGAGTGTCGAGGTGAGGATGTGTATGTTACGTGGTGCCAAAGTGAGAGGGCGATGATGGCCTTCTCTCGTGCCTCGCTTCCTCTTCCATCTCTCCTTCTCCTTGTCCTTGAAGATCTGCAAGATATCTCATGCGATTTTCTTCATCCAATGCTTGATCACATGTGGTCGATCCAAGAAAGTTCAACAGATTCCTCTTCTTCTTCGATAAACTCGGGCCGTTGGAACTGTTCCCTGGATCGACTCAATTTCCACTTCCTCCACTCTCGCATGACGATTTTGGATGTCCGGATAAGGTGGGGATAGGATCATCACATCATCATCTCTTTCGGCTTCTTCTTGTGTCTCACTGCTCGAACTATAGCTGGGGTCTTGATTTGCCTCTGTTGATCGCCTTCACAGACTTGGCATTTCATCAATAATATCCGGAGACTCTACTTCTCCAGCGATCTCCCAGATCTGTTGTTGCGGTGAGTGGTGACTCGGCTATTTTTCAAGTTCGGAATGCTTGATGATTCTTCTTCGTCTCTTGGTTCGTACGGAGGGATTTCTGTTCGGAGAGAGTGTCTTCCGAGTCCTGGCGGCGGGGGCGTCTTGCTGTGTTTTCTTCTCGAGGAGCAGCCATCTTGGCTTATCGGTTCTCCTCTTTTTTGACGGAGAAAGGTATTTGAGATTCCTTCTCGGCCGCCGCTTCTTTGAGGCAGGAGACACGAGCTGCGGGAAAGCGGCGACTCGGCTGCGGGGCGGGGAGCGAGTTTGTTTTTCTTTCTTTGCAGAGCAATAGTCTTCTTAAGCATTTGCGGGGCGACTTTCTTCTTTGGTGGAAAGGAAACAATTTGTATCTTGAGGGTCACCGATTCCCCCTCACTTGTATCGCTCTCTTGGCGTGGGCTCTCTTACGTGCGCCCGAGAGAGAGGTTTGATCTCGAACATCCTCTTGTTTACATGGAACGTCTTTCCATGTTGAAGAGGGACTCCTTTCACCTCCATCACCGCCAATCACCAGGCCATATCCCGGGATTCTCCAAATGCACCATCTTCCTTGAAGGATTTGTTCCTACATTCTCGTGCAGAGTCTGCTGTGTAGACAAACTTCGGCCAGTTTATTTTCCTTTCTTCAATGATCGCAGCCATTACGATCAACTTTGCTTTTGATAGTTGGTCAAAGCTACCAAATTTGATGTCTATGCATTTGGCAACTATGTCCAACAAACTTGTGGAAGTCCTCCTTCCTTGACCTCTTGTTTGTTGTGTAGACTATTTTATCAAAGATAGTCGGTTTGGCTACTTCCCTCCGGCGGCGGACCAGTCTACATCGGCCGTTGATTTCGATGCTCCTTCCGTCGGTAGTGAGCGTGTTCACCAAATCCTTGGCGAGAGATGGTGAACTTCTTTCCGTGAAGATGATTTTATCCCTTCATCGTGAATCTCGGCGTTCACGTAGAAATGTGCGACCTCTTCCACATAGGTCATTGAGAATTCCATCGTCAGAAATGGTTTTAGCCCGGACTTTTCGAGCTTTTCAGCGATTTTCTTTATGAGGCGTCATCGGACCCTGTTTGACCATGCCCTCGAAATCCACGATCGACCTGTGTGGATTTGCTTTCCTAGCTTGAAAAAATCATAGGTTGATGCCATTTTTCAGATTTCACCGAAAAGAAACTTAGAAATTTGATTTGAATAATGAGAGGGTTTTCAGAGAGTTTTGCCTTTGCTTCTGAGATATAAATGAACCGTTTTGGTGATATGTGAGAGAAAACAGATGAAAATGGGTTAAGTATGGTTTACGAAAGGGCGTGCGGGTGGTTTTTTAAATGTGATCGAAATCAACGGCTTAGATTTTGCACGCCAATTAGCATTTAATGTCTCGAATTTAATGCGGCAGCATTTATATCTAATCATAAGCTTAGTATGCAACTTTTTGTCTGTACACATCATCATTATCTTTGACGTCATTCTTAAAAACATTCCCGCTTAGTAAAAACATCGTTTTTGTCACTTTGCTCATAAATGACTCAGCTTATCCCTTAGCCGATTTAACTCTTCAGTCACGTTCTCTCGGTGACTCACCGTCATTAATTCGGTTATAAACATTTCTTTACGACATGGTGATTCATTTAGGCGATTTTGAGAATTCATCCTTTTTTTCTCTTTTTGTGTTCCATTTCTTTTCTTTGAGTCTTAGTGTCGGCTCACCAATTAACCCTAACTCATGCTTGAGTTCTTCAAATCTTGACTCACATAATGGTTTTGTGAATATGTCGATAACCTGTTTATCGATTGAGATATATTCCAATATGATGTCCTTTTTTCAACATGATCTCTTATGAAGTGATATCGACATCGATATGCTTTGTTCTTGAGTGCAACACGAGATTACGAGTGATTGCAATTGCACTTGTGTTATCACACATGATTGGAATTTTCTTTTCTTCAATTTCATAGTCTCTCACTTTGCCTCATCCATAGGATTTGAGCACAACAAATTGTTGCCAGACTATGTATTCTCGCTTCACCGTAGAGGTGGCTATTGAATTTTGCTTTTTGCTAAACCAGAAATTAGCCTATTTCCAAGCATTTGACATGTGCCTGAAGTGCTCTTCTCTGTCCACTCTGCATCCGGCAAAGATAGTCGAGTCTAAATAGCCAATTAGCTTGAATCTACCTTCCTTTGGATACCATAAGCCAACTTCTTGCTTCCTTACAAATATCTCAAAATCCTCTTAGTTGCGAGTCATATGGCTCTCTTTTGGAGCGATTGAAATCTCGCACATAAACCTACTGAGAAAAGGTGATGTATGGCACTCGCTTCTTTGTGAGATAAAGCAATGATCCAATAAGTGCTTTGTATCATGTTTGATCTACTGAGCTTGCCATCCGCATCCATGTCCATTTTGATGATGTATTCATTGGTATTTTCACGAAGACTTCTCCTCCATACCAAATTTCTTCATTAAATCTCTGGTGTATTTTGTTTGACTTATGAAGGTTCCATCCTTCACTTTGTTTTACTTGGAGTCAAGGAAGAATGTCGATTCTCCCATCATGCTCATTTCAAATTTGCTTTGCATGAGATTTGAAAATTTTTCACATAGCTCTTTGTTTGTGGATCCGAAAATGATGTCATCCACATATATTTGAACAAGCGGTATGCTCTTCTTGTCTTGAATTACGAAAAGTGTTCTATCTACTTTTCCTTTTGTGAATCCATTCTCGATTAGGAATTGTGACAAAGTATCATACCATGCTCTGGGTGCTGTTTCAATCCATACAGAGCTTTCTTGAGTTTGTATACCTTATCTCCAAGAGTCTTCTGCTCAAATCCTGGAGGTTGTTCAACATACACTTCTTCTTCCAATAAACCATTTAGGAATGCACTTTTTACGTCCATCTGATATACAATAAAATTCTTGTGAGCTGCATAGGCAAGAAACATCCTTATAGCTTCCAATCTTGCTTGCGAGGAGCAAATGTTTCATCAAAATCTATTCCTTCTTCTTGGCAATATCCTTTGGCTACTAGTCTTGCTTTGTTTCTTACCACAGAACCCTCCTCGTTCATCTTGTTTCTGAACACCCATTTAGTACCAATAACATTTTGATGGGTGGGTCTTTGAACTAATTCCCATACTTCATTTCTTTCCAACTCGATTCACTCTTCTTGCATAGCTTGAATCCAATGTGTGTCATCCAATGCTTGTAACACGTCTTTAGGCTCTATTTGTGAGATAAAGCATGTGAACATAGGTTCTTGTTGAGTTCGGATCTTGTTTTGACACCTTCTCTTATATCTCCAATGACAAGTTACGTGGATGGTCTTTCACCATCTTACATCAAAGTTGAAGTAAGTTAGCCGGATTGATCGTCTAGCACCGTGTTGCTTTGATCGACTCTCTCGCACTCACTTAGCAAATTTTCCAAAGATTCTATGAGACTCGGCTCTCTCATCTTCGTCTCGAGTTTATAATTCCGGCTTGACTTGACAGATAGGGACTTTTCTCAGTATGGTTGGATGATTCACTTATCGGTGACTCTTCAATGTCTTCTCCATTTACATTTGGCTCATCGAATACCACATGAATGGATTCCTCTGCAACCATAGTCCTTTTGTTGAGTACTCTGTAGGCTTTGCTTTGGTGAGTATCCCCAAGAAGATACCTTCATCGGCTTTAGCATCGAAAGCCTTTAGATTGTCTTTGCCATTGTTATGGATGAAGCATTTACATCTAAATATTCTAAAATATGCAACATTTGGTTTTCTCCCTGTCCAAATCTCATAGGAGTCTTTGTCACCGTCTGTTTATCATACATCTGTTTTGAGTGTAGCAAGTTGTGTTGATTGCTTGACCCAAAATCTTTTTGGTAACCCTGCTTGACTAACATGGTCCTTCTGCTTCTTTGAGAGTTATATTCCTTCTTTCTCGCAACTCCATTCTCATGCTTTGTGGAGTCCTGGCTGATAATTCATGACCAATGCAATTTTCAATACAATATTGAGTTATTATACCATTGACAAACTCGGTTCCTCTGTCGATCTTATTTTGATAATGGTTTGGCTCTTCTCATTTTGAATCCTCTTCATCACCGTGGTAGTTTTACGTAGAGTTTCTTTCTTCTTACACATGAATATTGTCCATGTATATCTTGAGTAGTCATCTACTACCACCAAAGTATATTTCTTCCCACTTATGCTAGCAGGTTCAACTGGACCAAATAGATCCATATGTAGCGGGTGCAATATCCTTGTTGAAGATGGGCATGTCTTTTCTTTGAATGATGATCGATTTGTTTTCCCTTCCTCGGCATGCGTCACATATACTCTCCTTCTTGTATCTTGAGTGCGGAAGACCTTCCACAAGATTACTTGGCAAGCTTGTTAAGTGTTTTGAAATTCAGGTGACTCAACTTTTTGTGCCACGGCCCGAACTTGATTGAGATGTGCTCTTTGCTAATAGACAGTCTTTGGGTGTTGCGATTGACCAATCTACTACATACATGTTCTTTTGTCCGCATCCTTGCAACACGCTTTCGTTCGATTGAAAGATCCTTGATTTGGCATATACCCATGTTAAATCCAACATTATAACCCTTGTCACGAGTTGGTGATGCTTAGCAAGTTGAAGTTGAGTCCTTCAACATATGCAACATCTGTGATTTCTAATCCGTTCTTCTTGATGGATCCAATGCCTCTTATTTCTCCTGGGGCTTCATTTCCTCCAAATATGACTTTTGCTCCTTTAACTTCCTTGAATTTTGACAGATTTTTCTTGTTTCTGCCATATGTCCGGAATGACCACTATCCATGTACCAGGTTCCTTGGCACTCACTTGTTCCTTGAACTCCGCAATCAAGGAAATTAAGTTTTAGGTACCCATACTTGTGCAGGTCCGAGGGGTTAGTATTGTAAGATGATCCAACCAGTCTATAGCTAAATGATCGGCTCTAAGGGGTTGCCATCTATCGATTACCATAATCATAATTAATTTTGGCAAATTGCTTGGGGATTCTAGGTTCATACAAATTTGTCTCTTTTGTCTGTATGCTGTATATGTGTTTTAGCAATTGCCTTCTTTGGGTAATTGTGGTGTCTCCGAGTGTAGTGCCTAGGTGCATATGTGTCTTTGATGAAAGCTCTTATACTTTTGGAATGGCCTTTCTTTGAGTTCTGGCCTTTGTCATTTGGGCTTATATTCCATAAGTCTATCTTTGATAGTTCACATCGTTCCAATCGACTTGGCTTGGATATTTTCTACCATTTCCATTGTATGTGTTTCTTTTATAGAACTTTTGGGGTTTTTGGTAGCTCTGTTTCTTCTTTCTGAGTAATTCTGTTTGGAGTTTCTTTGAGGAACTTGGTGAATTTCTTCTCGGATGTCCTCTCAACGCACCCAACTCGGTAATTTTTTCCTTTTCCTTTATAACCAAGGCCGTTTGCTTGTAATTGTGCTTTGGAGTGAATGTGTGTGCACTATTTGGAGTTTTGGATTTTTGAGACTCTTCATTGCTTGAAGACCCTTTTTCCAAAATTACTTTTGGAGTTTGACATAGCACGAGGAATTAAATCTAGCTTTGTCTTGTCTCCACATTCTCTTTGACTCATAATAAGATCATCAAATGATTTAGATGCCTTAGTGAATGAGGCAATCACATTTTGAGGTCATTCTCCCTCTTTTCTATGGCGCTATTTCTCGCTTATTAGCTTGGCATTTTCACCTTTAATCTTTTATTCTCATCGGCTATTTGACTTAGAGTACTCGGCTCCTTAGTCACCGTGAGTTACGCTCTTGAGTAGGTTGTTTTCCTCATTTAGTAGTGTGTGTGAGGATTTAATGTGTTCAAAATCTTTCATCATTTTGCCTAATGAATCATAAAGATCGAGTGGGTGATGAAGTGTGTGTGTCACAATCACTATCACTAGAATCGAGTTTGATGAATTAGAGTGTACCTCATCTTCTTGGTCGGTTGATCTTGTTCCTTGGCCATCAAACAGATCGGGAGGGCTTCTTCTTGAGTCACTTGAGTAGTCGCTTCACGCTCTCAATCACTTGTCTCTCTTGACTTGGTGTCTCGGATCTCTGCCAACATTGCCTTTTTTTTTCTTGTCTTCTTTCTCTCAAGACCTTTCTTTCTTCTTCATTCCTCGTATTTGTTGACTACGAGGATATGGACATCAATGGCATAGTGACCTGGTTGCCTACTTCAAAGATAGATATTCAACCTTTTGATCACTCTTTCCATTCTTGGATTGTCGCCTTTGATATTCAGACTTTTTGATGATATGTTCTCTTGGTTGGCCTATCTTCCCTTGACTTGGAGGAGCCGAGTCTGTCTTCTCGAAAATTCGCCCTTGCCTCTCTTGTAGTTCTTATTGAAGAACTTGTTGAACCTTTTAACCAACAGGGTTATTTCTTCCGGATCAATGATTTCTTTGATCTCGGCTCTCTTTCCATCCTTAACAATTAGAGCAAATCTGTTTTGGTTCTGTTGTCTCTTCCGATCTTTTCTTCTCGGCTCAAATTCGTAGGCTTTGAGATCGAGAATAGTTCATGGTTGGAGGTCTTCGATAGGTCCATGGAATGTCTCGGTGCCATGACCTTCATTTCCCATTCACTTTGAGACTTTTTAGGATCTTCATACACATTTCATTCGTGTATATTCCTTTCCAAGTGCGAGATAGCTCGTTGGTGATTTACGTGAACCGAGCATCCGGTTGATCCAGGTTTTCTCCTGCGATCATTTTGAAATTCTCAAATTTTTGTACAAACACCACGATAATTTATTTTCCTTGATTTGCTCTGAGCCTTCACAAATCAATGTTAGCTTCCCCTGATTTCTTTAGCCGTTTTGCATGATTTGACTTTATTGAACATGGCTTTGTTCAAGGTTTTGTAAAGGATGTCTTTGGCTACATTGTCCAGGTTGTATCTTTTTTACTGTCATCATTTGTCCATTCAGTTCTTGGTTTTTCAACCATAGCTTGTCTAGGGGCAACATCCTCTTCACCTTCAGCTGTAGCTCTTCTTACAGTTGTGTTCACTTTTAAGATTTGTAGTGGCCCATCCTCTATCACTATCCACATTTCATCATGTAATGCTGATAGATGAGCCTGCATACGAATTTTCCAATCATCAAATTCTTCAATTGTGAACATAGGGATGCGTGTCAAATTTGCTTCCATTATAATAACTTTTAATGATAAAAGGAGTTTTGAAAACTTAAGTACTAAAATAGACTTTGAAAAGTTTGAAGATCTAGTTCGATAACCGTCTGAGAAGGCTCAATGAACCAACCGCTCGATACCACTTGTAGGTCCCAAGGGGTGTGAGTGTAAGGTTTAGAAGGGGGTTGAATAAACATTACCAAATTTTCGATTTAGTCCTTTTAAACATTCGAGTTGATACTACACAAGTTTGTGTCCTTGGTGGACAGCCAATTTAGTTAATCGAAGAGTTAGTCACTCAACAGACTTTCGAAGTGAGCCGTTGATAGAATAACTCAAATTGTTAAGACATGAATTAGCTCAACGTGGTTTGTTTTCAGCGGAAGACTTAACACCCTTAAGTTTGGTTTAGTTGTGATTTAATACTGGTTTTATAGAGATTATCAAATGGATAGCAAATATGTCGTGAGAATTAAACAAATATGATGCGGAATTAAAGTCTTTGAAATGTAAATGACACGATAAATTTTTATAGAGGTTCGAAGATGGGGTAATTCTTCTACTCCTCTCTTCTCCGGCTCTGGAGGAATCCACTAGGTATTGATCGGTATACAAAGTGGTAACGATCCCGGATACAAGTCTTGATCACACAAAATTGACTTGATCCTTTGGGACTCGATCGAGATGCATTGGTCACTCACCGGCTTCTCGTACGACTCGGCTTCTTCACGGGCAAGTGCCTTGCTACTACTGACCCACTTGCTCAAGCTCTTTGGATTTGATCACTAAGCCCTCCAAAAGCTCAAGACTGGTTCGACCTTGAACCTTCCTACAATCCTTCGTGGAATGTAGACCCCTTGATTCTTCAGTAATTTCCTCTTCAACTGATTGAAGTTATCTTTCCTTCACAGGTGAGTGTTGGATTGATGTTCTTCGTAATGTAGGCTTGACGATTGAGCGTTTAATAACTTGAGAATATTTTCAGGTTACAAAATGTTTCTTTCTTGCTTGTATTCAATTCTTAGATGGTCAAGGTTACCTTTTCTCAAATAAACTCCTCAACTTTTTATAGTGGTCTTTCAAAAATTTGTCCGTTGAAGAGATAGGCTTATTTTTGAAAGTCACTTGTGGTCGTTGGCTTGTCTTGTTGCGATCCTTGGAATTTCCACTTCCTCGTATGAATTGTTCTTGACTTTTCGAGTTCGACATGGTGTAGTGCTTCCCATTGTTCATTCCCTTTGCACGCTTCGGGACTGAGCACTTCGAGAAAGGTAGCATGGAGGTATTACTTGTTTAAGTAATTCTCTTGATTTCTCGCAACGGATCTCTTCGATTATCTCGACTTGATTGCGTTTCCTTGCTTTCCCCAGGTGACTTAGAGTCGACTTTCAATCATTGAATGACTCTTCTGTCACTTCAACTTGAGACTTGGCTATCTTGAGTTGACTTGATCGATACTTTACTCAATCGCATCTCACCGCACCTTGATTGAGTTCCGTCTTCTCTTCTTTGCCATAATCACCGTCCCCAATGAGTCTTCCTTCTAGTCTCCGATTGTCTTCTTGCATGTTTAGGCATAGTGACTTAACTCGGCTTGACCCATTTTATTTCTTACAATGCGGTTTACAACAAAAATGGGGTGCCAACTTCCTATTCTAAGTTTTACATGGCATTCATCAAAATGTAAACAATAAATTTCCCAAAGAAGATCACCACAATCTTCTTGCACCTATCACCTAGATCATCCAAGTGTGTTCTTACCACAAGAACACTCACAAGGATATCTTGTGTTGAATGATAACCCAAAATCAAGATTACAACTCAATAATGAATAATACAATTTGAGTGCAAGTGTAATCAAGAAATAAAGCCTAGACCTCAAGAATGTGAAAGTGATAAGCTAGGCAAATTACAACAAGAATAATGACAATATAAGACCAAGTGTTTGCTTTGAGTATTTCTTGTTGTGTTGTATTGTTCTCACTTATGGTTGTGCTTCAAATCTTCCTCTATTTATAGGAGATGATTGATCAAGTATAGGATCCTCTTGGGGATTGAAACTCTGTAAAAAATTGCAAGACAATTGAAGAAAATAGTCATTGAAATCCATCCCACAAAATAAGGAAAAGTTGTCTCTTTGCACAATGGTTAGAATTTTCTTTGTCAAACCATAGGGCGACGGTCGCGCACTAATACGAGAATTGAAGAACGTAGCAAAATTTACACTTTGGTTGACCGGTCCGGGGGGTTCGACCGGTCGACCATGGGTCCGACCGCCCCCATAGGGACCGGTCACACCTTCATGATTTTTGAGTTCTGGTAGTTCAGTAATCTCTTGGTGCACGGTAAGCCCCCTTTGCGCGACCCGGTCAACCTCCGGGTTTTTCAAAATGTCTCGTTTACATAAAAACTCATCTTGATGCGGGTTGCCCTATAGGATGACCGGTTGGCCTCAAAACAAAAGTGTTGTCCAATATTTTATCAAAAATAAACTCCAAGAAATACTCCGAAAAATAGTAAAAATATTTTAGACCGATCGGGAGTATTAGGACAACATTTAGAAACATTGTTTGAATGTAAAAACCCATTGACACAAAATCATTAAATGTGTTGTCCAATTTTGTCGAAAATAAACTTTGAATAAATACTCCGGAAAATATTAAAACCATTTTAAATCATTTAGTAGTATTTGGACAACCTTTAAAAACATTGTTTTGGTATAAAAACAAAATCATCAAAATCATGATAAAACCATTTAACAAACAGGATATTCAGACTCAGACTATGCTGGATGTAGTGTTGACAGGAAGAGAACCTCTAGTACATGTCAAATGCTTGGAAATAGATTACTTTCTTGGTTCAGCAAGAAACAAAATTCAATAGCTACATCCACAAACCAAGTAGAGTGCATAGGCGGGGCATTGTTGTGCCCAAGTCTTATGGATGAGATAGCAGCTGAGAGACTATGATATTGAAGAAAGAGAAATTCCAATTATGTGTGATAACACTAATGCTATTGCAATCACTCAGAATCCAATATTGCATTCAAGAACAAAGCACATTGATGTCGGATATCATTTTATAAGAGATCATGTTGAAAAGAAAGACATCACTTTGGAATACATCTCAACTGATAAGCAGTTAGCTGACATATTCACAAAGCCATTATGTGAATCAAGGTTTGAAGAGCTCAAGAATGAGTTAAGGTTAATTGAGCTAAGTTAGTATACTCAGAAGACTCAATCAACAGAGATAGAAGAAGAGAGAATGGAAAATAAGCAAGTTTCACATTTCAGCCAAGTGAAACAGCCTAGTAGGGAAGTCAGCTGTATCGAGTTAGCTAATAGCTGAATGATGTTATGTGAAGAGAGAAGCAGAGTTAAGTCACTTTGGATGAAAGCTGAATCATTTATGAGCTACGTGACAAAAACGCAGTTGTTTTATTCGAGTGGGAATGTTTTTAAGGATTGCATCAGCGTAATTATGATTGTCAGTACAAAAGCTGCACAGTAAACCATATGATTGGATATAAATGCTATTGCATTTAATGTGGGGAAATTAATGCAGTTTTGAAGAGTTAATCCTGACAGTTGATCTTGATCAAATTTTTTTTCAAATTCCAAAAACCGTCATTTCAAGTCCCGTATATACCAAAATTCTTTTTCTCTTTCCTCACACAAACACTCTCGTCTTCAGCAGGCAAGTAAGAACTCTCTCTGCAACATGTTCAAACCATATTCTCTAAAATCAAGTTTTTCGCTTATTTCACCATCCGATCGTTCTAAAAATGGCTACTAATCATGATTTCGCAAAGCTAACTAAGAAGATCCACTCTGGTGCTTCGGTGGACTTCAAGGGCATGATCAAGCAGGGCGCTGATGAGGCCCTGGTGAAGAAGATAGCATATAAGCTCAAAAAGTCCGGTCGGAAGGACTATCATACGATGGAGTTCACGTATACATATCTAGAGGAGGTCGTCATGTTTTACGCGAACGCCGAGGTGCATGACGATGAGATTCGCTCATCTGTCCATGGTAAGGTCATCAAAATCACTGCAAAGGAAGTTGCAAAGCCCGAGTATGCTGCGAAAGCTTGTAGGTCCCAAGGGGTAAGAGTAAGGTTTAGAAAGGGGGGTTGAATAAACCTTACCAACTTTTTGATTTTAGTCCTTTTAAAATACTTCAGAGTTAAATACACAGCTATGTCTTTGATTAACGGCTAAGTTAGTTAACCAAAGAGTTAGCCACTCAGCGAGACTTCGATTGAGCTATTGATAGAATAACTCGATTGTTTAGTCTAAACCTTAACTTGGCTGTGATGAGATTTTCAGCGGAAGACTTAATACCCTTGAATTTGGTCTAAGTTTGTTTTAACACTTGGATTTAGCACTTTCTTAATTATCAGTTGGAATGCAAATTATCAGCAGATATAAAGTAATATGCGAAAATAAAATGCTTTGAAATGTAAATGACACAATAAATTTTATAGAGGTTCGAAGATGGGGTAATTCTTCTAATCCTCTCTTCTCCAACTCCTGGAGGAATCCACTAAGTATTGATCGAGTACAAAGTGGTTATCGGTCCATATACAAGTCTTGATCACACAGTGACTTGATCTTTTGGGACTCGGCCGAGATGCCTTGGTCACACAAATTGGCTTCTCGTCCGACTCGGCTTCTTCAAAGGGCGGTTGCCTTGCTACTTCAGCTCACTTGCTCAAGCTTCTTGGATTTGATCACGAAGCCCTCCAATAACTTGAGACTGGTTCGACCTTGAACCTTTCTACAGTCCTCCTTAGAATGTAGACCCCTTTTGATTCTTCAAAAGTTTCCTCTTCAACAGTTTGAAGTTGTCTTTCCTTCACACTTGGTGTTGGATTGATTTTCTTCGAAATTTAGGCTTGAGGATTTGCTTGAATAACTTGAGAATATTTTTGTAGGTTACAGCTCGAATAATAGCTTGAATGTTCGTGGTTCAGGTAACCTTCTCTCAAAGTGATTCATCAGCCTTTTATAGTGAACTTTCAAAAATCTGCCCGTTGAAGAGATAGGCTAATTTTCAAAAGTCACTTGTGTTCGTTGGCTTGTCTTGTTGCAGTCCTTTATGTTGACATTTCCTCGTATTAATTGTCTTGCAGCCTTCTAGGTTCTGACACAAGGTGCAGTGCTTCCCATTGGTTTATTCCTATTGCACGCTTCGAGATCGAGCACTTTAAGACATGGCAAAGCGATGGGAAGTATTACTTGTTTAGGTAATATTCTTGACTTACGTACGGATTCTTTTCGATTGTCTTGACTTGACGCTTTTCCCCAGGTGACTTGAGTCGCTCCAATGATTGAAAGACTCATCTATCACTTCAACTTGACTTGGCTTCTAGAGTTGACTTGACTGACACTTCACACAACAAACTGAGTTGATACTCCTTCAGTCGAGTTCTTGACTTCTCCTCCTTGCCACATTCAGTTGCTTCATAGCGGAGTCTTCATTTTAGTCCTTCAGTTGACTTCTTGTTTATCCAGGCATAGCTGACTTGACTCGGCTAAATGCAGACAGCTATCTATTATAATGCAAATTACAAGAAAAATGGGGTGCCAACTTTCTAGTCTAAGTTTTACATGGCATTCATCAAAATCTAACAAATAAATTTCCCAACAATTTCCCCCTTTTTTATGATGCCAAAACTTAAAACATACATGCAAAAATGTAAGCATCAAAGATACATACAGGTAGTGTAGTAACAGAGAATGTATGCGTAGAATCAATCTTTTTATTGATCATAACATTCTTGTCCTTTACACAGCTGTTTACAAAGTGTATCAGAGCAAACATCTATGTCTACGCAAAAATAGAGAAATTCTGATTTCTTATTTAATGTCTGAAAGACTTACATACTTATGCATTTACAATAGTAAATTACATGAAGGGGTGACAAACAACACTTCATCTCCTTCGTGCCTCCTTCTTTCTTCATCACTCTGCCTCTTCGACCTTTTTCTCTTCTTCTCTCTTCACCGCTTTTTTTTCTCATAAGCTCTTAAATCGACTTCATCTTTTCTTTTCCTTTCTTGTCTCTCTTCCCACAGCTGAGTTTGTCTTCTATTTTCTTCTTCGATTCTCTTTACATATTCAACATTGTTCCTAGCCACTTGCATGTTGGCTACTTCATCAAACCCAGCCCAATAGATCCCTCCTTTCTTCCCTGGATCTATGTATTCAATGTTTTTGGGTAGAGGTCTAGGTTTGAAACCTCTTCCTCCACTGCTTCTACCTCTTCCTCTGGGTGTGTATTGTACTTGGGCCTTTTTCTTTCCAGTAGAGTGACCAGCAGAGTGATCGCTAGAGTCTGGCTGTCGGCTTCTTCGCACGACTTGAGCCCTTTTTCCAAATACAAGTCCCGTGGCTTGGGCCATGGTCATGTTCTCAAGTATCCCTCGGATGCGAGCGTCTTGAATTCATCAACAGATCTAGGCTCGGTTCCGACATCTGAAATGGCATCAGTGTCTCTTCCTGCCGAAATGCCTCCGTACTATTTCAGTATGTCCATCGCACGGGCATCCATTTTTATTTCAATCTCCTTCATCTCTGCTTCTACTATTTTCCTCTTCTCAGACATGGGCACATCAGAGTGTTGGAGCGGCAGAGTCACTGGAAGTTTGCTGATTATGTCAGCTGTGACAAGTCCTTGTTGAGGGGTTCTAGCAACCATTAAAGTCATGTCTTTCGAACCTTCCTCCTCAACTGATTTTCCCTTTTCTTTCTTCTGCTCTTCAGTTGTCTTCTCCTTCACAGTTGCGTCCTTCTTCTCAGCTGCGGATCCTTCCAACTTCTTCTTTAGGTATTCCTCTTCCCCCTTTTTGGCATCATCGAAGGAGAGAGGAACCCCCGGAAACATGCCAGCAAGCATGAAATCTAGGCGGTGATAGCCGAAGTTCGTTTGGATTCTCACAAGGAGTATCTTTGCTTTCGAAATTCGAGCGAGTGGCTTTTGATTCACCGCCACCACTTCATTTCAGCCATGAGGAGGCTGAATTTATTTTCCATAGTCTCCTCGACGCGCAGAAGTTCTTTCTTGTGGAATTCAATCGGCAGTTGCATTTCAGTGTTGTGAGATTCATGCATTCTATCAATGTTTTCTTGCATTCTTCTCTTCATATTAGCATTATCAGCGCTCCGAGTCAACATCTTGTTATACAATGCCTTAAAGTATCGAACATGTTCCACACGCATTGTTTGTTGTTGTTGCCACCATTCCCGGATCCTGACTATTATTCCACGGAGATCGGCAGTAAGATTAGCATCTCTGTTATCCAGTCGCATATCCAATGAGGCCTGGTGCCTTTCCATCTTCTCTATCTCCGCAAATATTGCCTTGAAGACTTTTCAAACCTCGGTTGTCACCTCTCACTCGGTGGCGGCCAAGCGACATCAAAATCAAAATCTGTTGGGACGATGGTATCTGTGGGAATGACTGGATCAGGTTTATGGAAACGTCGTTGATCTCTAGTTGATTCTTCTTCAAGATCGTGCGACTCTAGTGAGAAAGGGAAAGTTTGTTCAAACGCATCATCACGGACATAGGGAATCTATTCAATCGTGACTTGTGGCGTGATGTGCCGGTTGAGTCGAATCTGCTTGCAGTGTGTTGGGAGCCTGCTGATTGGTATGATTCACCGGGGTCTTTTGTGGTATGGACCCGGTGGTGAGCCTCACATTGTCTCAATAGCTTCGTCGGTCTCAGCTGGTTTTTCCGTTTGAGTTATTTGTTCCTCGGCCATATCAGTAGCGTCATCGGAAGATGATGAGATTTCAAGCGGTGGCTCATCATCGAAAGTGAATGTTTGACGAGTAGCTTTGAGATCTGACTTACTCGTGCTTGGGAGAACATCCTCAGCTGGGTCTTTTGGATTCGCAATGGGGGATGACTCAGCTTCATCTTCACCTTCAGATCCCAAAAAGGTTACATCAGGGTTATCCTGGGAATCATGAAGTGCACTTGTCTCCTTCTCAGATGCATCGATGATAGCAGGAGGGATGTTTTGCGCTTCTGCCTCTTTACCCTGGGAAGTCTCAACTTCCCGTAGATCTTCGATACCTCTGCGGTCTCAATCGCAAAGCAAGGCACTGGACATTCCCTTCGATAGTCTCGGCTATCTTGGGGTCTTGAGTGGCATCCACGGAGTCTCAACTCCATGGATTATTGCGCTTTCATTGCCAGTGTTAACTCCCGGCGAGATCCATCTGCCTCGGCCTCGATCGCATCGGCGTCCTTAGCCTTCGTAGCGCGGTTGGCACTTCAAATGAAATAGATCTCAATCGTCCGAGCTTCTTCAATGACAACTTGTTGTATTTACATTTGTTTTCCTTCTCCACTTCGCCTCCTAGATTCTTGGTGGAGTCATCTGCGATTCTCCGACCTCGGCCGGCTGCGGTGGAGGAGTTTCCCCTCACCTGTGGCACACCCGGTGAGTGAGTTGGGTTGAGGTCACTCTTCTCCAAACTCCCGGATGTGTCCTTTGAGTGTTCAGCCGTGGGGACAGGTGGTAAGATACCTGCAGTAGGGGTTGGCTCGACATGGGTCCCCAAGTTCCCGGTTTCATCGCCAGTCCCCTAGATCCATCCTCACGAGTGAGCTGGGAAGTGGTTGCGGCAATAACAAAGGGCAATCTGCTGTACCACCCCCAATGGATCGATCTCCAGCTGAGATTTGGAAGACTCTCCTGGTCCTTCCGTCAGCTGTTGCTCATGCATTATCCTGAGTTCCCGCATGGCTTGCTGCATTTCAAATTTTTCTATTTCAGCAGCAGGGTCCAGGTCCTCATCACTTTCAGAGAGTATATCAAGATGAGGATGAGTATGATCAGTGGTTCCAGTGAGAGGACAAACGCTGGCTTTCTCACGAGCGTCAGCTTCTTCTGCCAATCTCCCCTTCTCCTTATCTTTGAAGATCTGCAAGATATCTATGCCGTTCTCCTCACCCAGTACTTGGACCACTGTGGTCAAATCGAGGAAGTTCATCAGTTCTTCCTCTTCTTCAATAAATTCAGGTCTTTGGAACTGTTCCCTTGAACGACTCAGCTTCCACTTCCTCCATTCTCGTAGACGATTTTGGATGTCTGGATATGGTGGAGATAGCATGATCACATCATCATCATCATGTTCCTGTTGTACTTCTTTCTCAGGAATGGAGGGTAGTAGAGATTGTTGCTCTTCACCCTCGGCGCAAGATCGCATCGTCGCAGCGGAGACATAGTCTGTCGGCGGGGGACTTAGTTGTCTCAACAGTTACTTGCTCCTCACATTACGTCCCATGGGTCTTGACTTTCCTCTCGCTAATCGGCCTCAATGGCGACTTGGCGATTTCATCAATAATCTCTGTAGACTCTAATTCTCCAAATTGTTTTTGAATATCTGATCTGTTCAGTGAGTGGCGACTCACCTTTTCTCAAGCTCAAATGCTTGAAGAGTCTTCTTCTTTTGGTCCTCACAAGAGGAATTTAGTTCGGATACGGTTTCCTCGAGTCATGGGCGGCGGGAGCCAGTGCTACTTTCTTTTACGAGGAGCTTTCTTGGCTTGTCGGTCCTCTTCTTCTTGACAACCGGAGAAGGTATTTGAGGTTCCTTCTCACCGCTGCCGCAGCAGGAGATATGGCTGCGGGCGGTGACTCGACTGCGAGGGGCGGTGCGATTGTTTTCTTTTTCATCTTTGCTGTGATGAGTCTTCTTTCCACTCAGTGCGGGGTAGCTTTCTTCTTGGGAGGAGACAACGTTGTTTCCTCACGGTCCACCGATTCCCCCTCACCGGTATCCGCTCTCTTGGCATAAGCTCTCTTCTGAGCTCCGGAAAGATTTGATCGGAACATTTTTTTATTGACATGGAATGCCTTTCCATGTCGGAGTGGAACTCCTTTCACCTCCATCAATCGGCCAATCACAAGGCCATATCCCAGATCCTCCGAAAGATCCATCTTCCTTGAAAGATTTATTTCCAACATTTTGGCGGAAGTCGATGTATACAAACTCGGCCCATTTACCTTCTGCTCCTCTATGATCGCACCATGATGATCGACTTAGTTTTGGAGACGATTAAAGCTTCCAAATTTGATGTCTACACACTTGGCAACAATGTCCAGCAACTTGTGGTAATCTTCCTTCAACCTTCTTGTCAGCTGTGTAGACAACCTTCGCAAACACATTCGAGTTTGGCCACTTCAATCTATGCGGACCAGGTTTACATCGGCCTCATAGATCTCCGGCACTCCTTCCGACGGCAGCAAACAATGCTCCGCTAGATCTTCAGCAGTGATTGTAAATTCCTTCCCATGAACAGACGACTTGATGCCCTCGTCGTGAACTTCAGCATTCACGTAGAACTGGGCGACCTCTTCCACATATGTCATCTGAAACTCCATCGTGAGAAAGGGTTTCATCCGAGTTTCTCCACTTTCTCAGCTATCTTCTTCACAAGGGTTTCATCGGACCCCTGTTTGATCATCCCTTCGAAATCCACAGTAGAACCAGTGTGGATTTGCTTTCCCAACTTAGTGAAATCATAAGTAGTTGCCATTGCAGTGATTTTTACCGAACGATTTTTGAGAAACTTGCTTTGAAGATTGATAGGGTTTCGAGAGAAAAATACAGTCTTTGCTTTTGGAGAGATGAACAGTTTTAGTGTAGTGTGAGAGAGAAGTCAACAAAATGGTATATGTATGGTTATGAAAGGGCGTGCATACGGTTTTTGAAATTTGATCAAGATCAATGGCTCGTTTTAGCACGCCGATTAGCATTTAATTGCTCACATTTAATGCGGCATTTATATCCAATCATAAGCTTTGTCGTGCGACTTTTGGTATGCCGATCATTATTATCTTTGCGTCATCCTTAAAACATTCCCGCTTATTAAAAATGATGCGTTTTTGTTACTTAGCTCATAAATGACTCAAACTTACTCCTTAGCCGATTCAACTCTTCTTCTCTCTGTTCATATAGTGACTCAATTGGTATTCTTCGATCTGGTGACCTTCCGATATGGCCGATTTACTCACCGATTCACGAGCTTAGCTCTATTTTTATCTTTTCTCGTTCCATCTCTTCTCCTTAAGTCTTCCGAGTGTCAACTCAGCTCAATTAACCCTAGCTCATGCTTGAGTTCTTCAAATCATGATTCACATAATGGCTTTGTGAATATGTCACTACTTGTTTATCGGTTGAGATGTATTCCAAGGTGATGTATTTCTTTTCAATATGATCTCTTATGAAATGATATCGACATCAATGTGCTTTGTTCTTGAATGCAACACATGATTTTGTGTGATTGCAATAGCACTTGTGTTATCACACATAATCGGAATCTCTTTTTCTTCAACATCATAATCTCTCGGTTGTTGTCTCATCCATAAGACTTGGGCACAACAAATGCACTGCAGCTATGTACTACTTGATTGTGGATGTGGCTATTGAGTTTTGTTTCTTGCTAAACCAGGAAACCAATCTGTTTCCAAGCATTTGACATGTGCCTGAAGTGCTCTTCCTGTCAACTCTACATCCAGCATAGTCAGAGTCTGAGTAACCAATAAGTTTGAATCCACCTTCCTTTGGATACCATAAGCCGACTTCCCCGGCATCCCTTCAAATATCTTAGGATTCTCTTAGCCGCAATCATATGGCTTTCTTTTGGTGCGATTGAAATCTTGCACATACACCTACTTGCAAAGGTGATGTCCGCCTACTTCTTTGTGAGATAGAAGCGGTGATCCAATGAGTGCTCAGTATCCGGTTTGATCTACTGACTTTACCATCCGCATCCATGTCCATCTTGACCGTGTATTCATTGGTATTTTCACGAGAAGATTTCTCTTCCTTACCAAATTTCTTCATTAAATCTCTGGTGTGCTTTGTTTGACTTATGAAGGTTCCATCCTTCAAACTGTTTAACTTGAAGTCCTAGAAAGAATGTCGCTCTCCCATCATGCTCATTTCAAATTTCCCTTGCATGAGGTTTGAGAATTTATCACACATGACTCTTTGTTTGTGGATCCAAAAATAATGTCATCCACATATATTTGAATAAGCGATATACTCTCTCCATCTTGAATTCTGAAGAGTGTTCTATCCACTTTGCCTTTGGTGAATCCATTATCTGTTAGGAATTGAGATAATGTATCATACCATGTTCTTGGTGCTGTTTCAATCCATATAGATCTTTCTTGAGCTTTTACACCTTATCTCCAAGAGTCTTCCGCTCAAATCCTGGAGGTTGTTCAACATAGACTTCTTCTTCCAACAATCCATTTAGAAATGCACTCTTCACATCCATTTGATATACGATGAAGTTCTTGTGTGCGAGATAGGCAAGAAACATCCTTATTGTTTCTAATCTTGCAACAGAGCAAATGTTTCATCAAAATCTATACCTTCTTCTTGGCAATACCCTTTGGCTACCAATCTTGCTTTGTTTCTTACCACGAACCTTCTTCATTCATCTTGTTTTTTACAAAACCCATTTTGTGCCAATAACATTTTGATGAGTTGGTCTTTGAACCAATTCCCATACTTTGTTTCTTTCAAATTGATTCACTCTTCTTGCATGGCACGAATCCAATGTGTGTCGTCCAATGCTTGAGACACATCTTTAGGTTCTATTTGGGAGATAAAACAAGTGAACATTGCTTCTTGTTGAGCTCGGATCTGGTTCTTACACCATCTCTTACATCTCCAATGACTAGCTCGGTGGATGGTCTCTCGGCCATCTCACATCGGGTTGGTAAGTAACCGGTGGTTGATCATCTTGCTGCGATGTTATCTTGAGCGGCTCTCTCATCATAACTTAGCTGCAGCAGATTTTCCAACTATCTTTGAGATTCAGCTATCTCATCTTCACCTTGATTGATCACTCCAGCTTCAGCTTCAACATAGGGACTCTTCTGCACAGTTGGCTGATTCAGCTTATCAGCTAACTTCTCAAAGTCTTTTCCATTTACATTAGGTTCATCAAAAACCACATGGATAGACTCTTCTGTGACCATAGTCCTTTTGTTCAGCACTCTATAGGCTTTGCTTTCAGCTGAGTATCCCAAGAAAATACCTTCATCAGCTTTAGCATCAAAAGCCTTTAGATTATCCTTGCCATTGTTGTGGATGAAGCATTTACATCCAAATATTTTAAAATATGCAACATTTGGCTTTCTCTCTGTCCAAATCTCATAGGGAGTCTTTGTCACTGCCTATTTATCATGCATCTATTTTGGGTATAGCATGCGGTGTTTATTGCTTGACCCAAAATCTTTTAGGCGACCTGCCCAAATAACATGGTCCTTAAGCCGCTTCCTTGAGAGTTCTATTCCTTCTTCTTTCGCAACTCCATTCTCACTGTGGAGTCCTTGCTAGAGCAATTCGTGAGCAATACCATTTTCAACACAAGATCGAGTTATTATTCCATTGACAAACTCAGTTCTCTATCGAGATCTTATCTTTATAATGGTTTAACTCTTCTCATTTTGAACTCTTTTCATCGGTTGAGGTAACTTCTGCAAAGTTTCCTTCTTTTTACACATGAAGATTGTCCATGTATATCTTGAATAATCATCCACCACTACTAGAGTGTATTTCTTTCCACTTATGTTGGTTGGCTCAACTGGACCAAATAGATCCATATGCAAATGAGATGCAATATCCTAGTTGAAGATGGACTTGACTTTTCTTTGAATGATGATTTCATTTGCTTTCCCATCCGGCATGCATCACAAACACTTTATTTCTTGTATCTTGAGTCCGGCAATCCTTCTACAAGATTACTCCTTGCAAATTTGTTAATTGTCTTGAAATTCGGTGACTCACTTCTTGTGCCACACCAACTTGATTCGGCTGTACTTTTGCTAGCGAGACAAGTGTTTGGTATGGCAATCGACCAATCTACCACATACATGTTCTTTTGTCCGAATCCTTGCAACACTACTTCATTTGATTCAGTGTCTTTGATTTGACATACTCCCATATTGAATCCAACATTATAGCCCTTGTCACGAGTTGGTTGATGCTTAGTTGAAGTTGAGGCCTTCAACATACGCAACATCTGTGATTTCTAATCCATTTTCTTGATGGATCCAAAGTGCCTCTTATTTCCCCTGAGCTTCATTTCCTCTTGCACCTCTAATCTCCTTGAACTTTGACAGATTTTTCTTGTTTCTGTCATGTGTGCGGAATGCGACCACTATCCATGTACCAGGTTCCTTGGAACTCACTGCCTCCTTGAACCCGTAATCAAGAAATCGATTTTAGGTACCCATACTTGCCTGGTCCTGAAGGGTTAATCTTGTAAGATGAACCAACCAACCTATAGCCAAATGATTTGACTCTAAGAGGTTGCCATCTATCTCGTGCCATAATCATAATTTACTTTGGCAAATTGCTTGGGGCTTTAGGTTCATACAGTTGTCTCTTTTGTCTGTATGCCTGTGTGTGTGATTTAGCAATTGCCTTCTTTGGGTAGTTGTTATATCTCTGAGTGTAGTGCTTGGGTGCGTATGTGTGCTGATAATAGCTCTTTGGCCTTTGGAATGACCTTTGCTGAGTTCTAGGCCTTTGCCATTTAAAGCTTGTATTCCATAGGCCTTTCTTTGATATTTCACATTATTCCATCGGCTTGGCTTGGGTAGTTTCTACCATTCCCATCATTTGTGTTCCTTTGATGGAACTTCTGGGGATTCTGGTAGCTCTGTTTCTTCTTCACAGAGTACTTCCTGTTTGGAGTTTGCTGAGGAACTCTGCTGGATTTCTTCTCACTGTCCTCTCAAAGATACTCAATCGGTCAAGTTTTCCTTTTCCTTTATATCCAAGGCCGCTTTGTTTGTGGTTGTGCTTTGGAATGAACGTGTGTGCAACATTTGGTGTCTTAGATTTTGAGATGCTTCATTACTTGAATATCCTTTTTCCAAGATCACGCTTGAGTTTGACTATGCACAAAGGAATTGAATCATATGCCCGTCTTTTCTCCACATTCTTTTTGGCTCATAATAAGGTCATCCAATGATTTAGATGCCTTTGTGAATGAAGCAATCACATTTTTGAGATCGTTTTCTCTCTTTTCAGTGTGACTATCTCTGCTTTATTAGTTTTTCATTCTCGACTTTCACTCTTTGTTCTCATCGACTATGTGACTTAGAGTACTTAGCTCCTTAGTCACCATTTGTGAGTTTTGCTTTTGGGCCGTTTTTTTCCTCATTTAATAGTGTGTGTGAGGATTTAATGTGCTCAAAGTCTTTCATCATTTTGCCTAATGAATCATAAAGATCGAGTGGGTGATGAAGTGTGTGTGTCACAATCACTATCACTAGAATCTGAGTGAGATGAGTTAGAGTGTACCTCATCTTCTTGGTCGAAGTTGATCTTGTTCTTTAGCCATTAGACGGATCATAGCTTATTCTTCGAATCACTTGAGTAGTCGACTTCACTACTCTCCGAGTCTGAGCTGTATCTTTCGACTTAGTTGTTTCAAAGGCCTTCAATGAAATAACATTGCTCTTTTCTTTTCTTGTCTTCTTTCTCAAGAAGACTTTTCTTTCTTCTTCATTCCTGTATTTATTGACTACGAGGATATGAATAGTCAATAACAAAGTGTCCTGGTTGTCTGCAGCCCAACACAGTTTTTCAACTTTTTGATCACCTCTCTCATTTCTTGGGTTGTGAGTAAGGTCCCAAGGGTGTGAGTAAGGTTTAGAAGGGGGGTTGAATAAACCTTACCAACTTTTCGATTTTAGTCCTTTTAAAATATTTCCGTTAAATACACAGTTATGTCCTTGATGGATATCTAAGTTAGTTAACCAAATGAGTTAGCCACTCAACGACTCGATTGAGTTGTTGATAGAATAACTCGAGTTGTTTAGTCTAAACCTTAACTTGGTTGTGATGATATTTTCAGTGGAAGACTTAATACCCTTGAATTTGGTTTAGGTTTGTTTTAACACTTGGATTTAGCACTTTGTTAATTATCGGTTGAATGCAAATTATCAAGAGATATAAAGTAATATGCGAAAATAAAATGCAGAAAATGTAAATGACACAATAAATTTTATAGAGGTTCGAAGATGGGGTAATTCTTCTAATCCTCTCTTCTCTAACTCCTGGAGGAATCCATTAAGTATTGATCAGTACAAAGTGGTTATCATCCAGTATACAAGTCTTGATCACACAAATGATTTGATCCTTTGGGACTCGGTCCGAGATGCCTTGGTCACACAAATGACTTCTCGTCTGACTCGACTTCTTCACAGGGTGGTCGCGCTTGCTACTTGACTCACTTGCTCAAGCTTCTTGGATTTGATCACGAAGCCCTCCAATAACTTGAGACCCAGTTCGACCTTGAACCTTTCTACGATCCTCCTTGGAATGTAGACCCCTTTTGATTCTTCAAAAGTTTCCTCTTCAATTTGAAATTGTTTTTCCTTGAGGATTTGCTTGAATAACTTGAGAATATTTTTGTAGGTTATAGCTCGAATAATAGCTTGAATGTTCGTGGTTCGGGTAACCTTCTCTCAAAGTGATTCCTCGGCCTTTTATAGTGAACTTTCAAAAATATGCCCGTTGAAGAGATAAAGCTAATTTTCAAAAGTCACTTGTGTTCGTTGGCTTGTATTGTTGCGATCATTGATGTTGACATTTCCACGTATTAATTGTCTTGCAGCCTTCTACGTTCTGACACAAGGTGCAGTGCTTCCCATTGGTTTATTCCTTTTGCACGCTTCTGGGACTGAGCACTTTAAGACATGGCAGCATGGAAGTATTACTTGTTTAGGTAATATTCTTGACTTACGTAAACGGATTCTTTTTCATTGTCTTGACTTGATCGCCTTTTCCCGGTGACTTGAGTCCTCCAATGATTGAAAGACTCATTTGTCACTTCAACTTGACTTGGCTTCTAGAGTTGACTTGACTGAGACTTCACATAGCTGTAACCAGCTGATACTCCTTCAGTCGAGTTCTTGACTTCTCCTCCTTGCCACATTCAGCTGCTTCACAGCGGAGTCTTCATTTTAGTCATTCAGTTGACTTCTTGTTTATCCGGCATAGGACTTGACTTAGCTCATACAAATTTATCTATTATAATGCAAATTATAAGAAAAATGGGATGCCAACTTTCTAGTCTAAGTTTTACATGGCATTCATCAAAATCTAACAAATAAATTTCCCAACAAAGTCATGTGTATACGACTAAGAAGGATTTCATTAAGGACTATTACCACAAGTTGATGGACATCGTGTCCAAATGCGTGGATATAAAGTTTGGGAGCTTCAACCAGCTATCACGGACAAAGCCGATTGTGATGGTTGCGATTATGCAGGACAAGAAAGTGAACTGGGCTGAGTTCGTCTTCAGCCGAGTATGCCAAAATGTGATCAACAAGTCCTACAATAAGGATGGGACTTTTGGATGTTCCCCTGGGGTATGGCCTTGTCATTAGCCATTTGATGGAGATCAAAGGAATTGCACTGCGCCATGGGAAGCCCTTCCATTCGAATAAGAGGATGTTCAAGGCGAACCTCTCTGGCGCACAGAAGAAAGCTCATGCGAGGAAGGTGATACCAGTGAGGGAGAATCGGTGACCACGAAGAAGAGACAGTGCGTTCGCTCCATCTCTCTCCCCAAAGCCGATTTCTAAGAGGAGAGTTGCGGTAGCTAAACTGCGCCGCCCAAAGAAAAAATCGAAGGTACACCGCCTTGTAGCCAAACCCAAAGCACTGCCCGAGCGTATGCCCCCGCCCTCGCGCCGAGATCGAGGAGGAACCTCTACCTTTCTCTCCAGTCATGAAGAAGAAGCGCCTTCCCAAGTCTCGGAAGGCGGTGATCGAAGAAAGATGATATTGAAACACGAGGCCTTCACCCTTGAAGAGCTCGAAGAAGTGGAACCAGAGATTCCATTTGGTTGCCATAAAGAGAAGACGGCTATTCAAGAAGTTAGAATTGGAAAAACAACCGAGTCCGGTACTCAACCGGAGGAGACCATTGAGATAGCGATGCTCAAGAAGAGTAGTCTCCGAGAGAAAATTGATGAGACCATGAAGACTGCGTGTCGTTCAGTGAGTGTTCAAGACCCGATTGTGCGAGAAACAATGGTGAGACGAAGGAGCCGAGACAACCAAGACTCGGGAAGAAACGGTTGTCTCACCCCCTCGGCGATGCTTGAACACGAGGAGGAGCAAGCTCCATTAGCCATATTTTGGAGACCGGAGAGGATGATGATGACGATCTAATTATGTACTCTCCGGACTATCCTGACATCCAACGAGGCTAAGGAATTGGAGGAATTGGAAGCTCGATTTGTTACGCCCACCCCTATTCTCGCTATTAGAAAATATATAAATAGCACAACTCGACTACAAACTCTTTGTAAAAACGTGTAATTTTTTTCCTTTGTAAATTTAATAACAGATTTATCAACGAAATAAACCATGTACACCGCAATGCAGAGATTTTATCATTTAGAGGCAAAGGCCAATCAACCCTATTTGTACGTAAACACGATGATTAGATATACAAACCCAAAACTCAAACCAAAGACACTATTTACATATGTTTACAATACGGTTTCAAAAGATATAAATAGTACGAATTCCTCCATAAAACACAATAGAAGCAAATTCAAAACGAACCCAAAACAAGCCCACCAGTCGTCATCCATATCTATGATCCTCAAAACCGAAGGAACTCCAACACCGCACGATGGCCAAAAGCTCGAGGCATACCTATGCTCACCGCAATACATGAACTACGTGAGCTAAAGCTCGGCAAGAAAAAATCATGCATGTCCAAAGAATAGTGATGTTTTTTCCAACATGTAATGCTAATATGTAAAATCCATGAATTCAAAATACTTTTTCAAATCATTTTCTATCATTTGGGCCTGACCTAACTACTATGCAAATGAAAAGAGCTCCGCACACAAGAATAATATAATAGCCAATAATATCGTTATGATGTTACGTATGGACCATCCTCCCGCTGCCCCCCCTGGGGTCCCTACTTGCGTCCCTTGTGTCCGCCAAGAAGTATCCCACCCCGCAGGTCAAAATATAGGTACCCACAAATGGTCCATCCTCCCGTGACCCACCGATATCCCATCTCCCATCTAGCTCTGTGTTCACCAGAAGTACCACACTTGCTATACCTAAATATATATCAAAAGCACGCCGTGACTCGGTGCACTAGCGAAAGGTCAATACACATTCATTTTCTTCCGAAAAATATTTTCGTGCATGTAAACATCCTCTTTACAATAAGTGTCTAAATTTTTTTTTAATGATAAAATTATTTTAACTAAATACACTTACTAATATTATTAAAATAAGCATTACACATCTAATTAGTTTCTACTAAATATATTATATATTTCCCTATCATGATTAAAAATATAGTGGAACTCTAATAAGCTATTACAACATAAAATTACATACAAATATATACATATTTGATGCATTTTATTTTGTACTCTGATTATAATTTAAACAAATGATCCAAATCATATAAAAAGTGATAAAATACTTACAGATGATTTAATCCCTCGTATGTCATCTTTAAAAATCACATATCCTTTTTCTCCTTTTTTTTTTTCTCGGTTTTGTTCGTCCGTCTGAGTCCTCTGTTTCTTTCCTCTGTGATGTGTGTGTGCTTATTAGTTAATGGGTATAGATATCTATATTTATCCTCCATGGTTTTAAAGCGGTGTATGTAATAAATTAACATATACATATATTACAATCAAAATTAGGCTCACACACCCACACACACTTAGTATATAATATATATAAGAGGCTATATATATACGCCCATTCACATAATTACCCATATATATATAACACACCTAGTGAGTTAAGTGTTATGCATATTAGATTCGTAGCTATATATATATATGTTTATAATTGTAATTATATTATATATATATATATATGTACCCATATTAGTCTTGATATCTAACTCCTTTTTCAAGTATCTTATTAATTCTTTTTAAATTAAGTTACTCACATATTATAACCCCCGATATACACATCCACGTAACCTCACTACCAATTTTAACCATGTGTATACTTATGACTCACATACATCTAGTGTTATCACATGTAATTTAATAGCTAGCATCTAATAGTCTGACAAATAAATACTCTTTTTTTTAACTTCTTAAGTTAGTAATCCAACGACTAATCACTATAAGTGAGTTCCAAAATTATAGAACTAGTCATGCCATATAAAATAATCAATTATGCAAATAGCACATAATCAACATGTAATGCATGAAATATATTGGCCGAGTGAGTAGTGCGAGACTCGGATTACATCCTCCCATCCTTATAAAAATTTTGTCCCAAATTTTACTTACCAAATAAGTCAGGATCCCCGAAATTTTACTTACTAAATAAGTCAGGATACTTAGCTCTCATCGTATATTCTCTTTCCCATGTAGCTTCTTCTATAGATTGATTCCTCCAAAGTACTTTAACTAATGGGATTTCCTTATTCCTGATTTTCTTTACTTCTCGTAACAAAATCTTCACTCGGTATCTTTCGTAGTTCCACTTGGCTTTTAATTCTCTTTTGGTTTGTGACTCAAAATATGAGATGAGTTTGAAATGTATTTTCTCAACATAGAAACGTGAAATACGTCATGTACTTGAGACATTGATTCTAGAAGGTCAACTTTATATGCAACATCACCAATTCTTTTAGTAATATGAAACGAACCAATGTATCTAGGACTGAGTTTTTCTTTCTTTCCAAATCGCATTACCCCTTTCATTGGTGCTACCTTAAGAAATACTAGATCCCTTAGAGAAAATTCTAACATCTTCTTCTTTGATCTAAGTAATTCTTCTATCGACTACGACGAGTTGCCATTCTCTGTCAAATTTGTGCTACAACCTCTGTCATTTCTCGAATTATGTTTGGACCTAAAAGCTTTCTTTCACCAATTTCATCCCGATGTAAAGGCGATCTACATTTTCTACAAGATAGTGCTTCATAGGAGCCATCCCGATTGTTGTTTGATAGTTGTTGTTGTATGAGAATTCTATCAAAGGTAGATATTTACTCCATTGTCCTTGGAAATCTAGAACACAAGCTCTAAGCATATCTTCTAACGTTTGTATTATTCGTTCTGATTGCCCATCAGTCTAAGGGTGATAAGCGATCTAAACGACGATCGTGTTCCTAGTGCCTTCAGAAAGTCCTCCATAAATTAGATAAGAATCTAGAGTCTCTATTAGAAACAATGGATAGTGGCACACCATGAAGTCTAACCACTTCATGTATATAAAGTTTTGCATATCGGTCTGTGGAATAGGTTGAGCAAATAGGAATAAAATGAGCGGATTTGGTTAGTCTGTCTATGATCACCCAAATAGTATCGTGTCCTTGACGAGTTTGGGCAAACTGTCACAAAATCCATGGTGATCCTTTCCCATTTCCATTCTCGAATAGCGGAGGTTGCAACGTTCAACGGCCTTTTGTGTTCCGCCTTTATTAGTTGACAGTTAAACATTGTTCCACGTATTGTGCAATATCCCTTTTCATACCTGGCCACCAATATTGCATATTCAAATCTCTGTATATTTTAGTAGCTCCTGGATGTACGAGAAAATGACGTTGAATGTGCTTACGCTAAAATGTTCTCTCGGAGATTATCCCTGTTGAGCACGTATAATCGTTCTTTAAATTGCAACTCCATTCACAGATATCTTGAAATCGAAAGACACTCTCGAGGCAATATCTTTCTTCACTTTAACATAGTAATCATCACCTTGTTGTTCTGTTGAATTCGATCAAGTAGCGTCGGTCGGAGTGTTAATGCTGCCAATTTAGCTTCAATGGACCCTAATGATATAACCTCTATTTTCATTTTCTGAATATCCATTAACTCTGGTTTCTGAATATGAATCGCAATTGTATTACTTTGTGTTGATTTCCGGATCAACGCATCCTCTACAACATTAGCTTTACCAGGGTGATAATTGATTACACAATCATAGTCTTTTACTAGCTCCAACCACCGTCGTTGTCTCATATTCAATTCTTTTTGCGTGAAGAAGTACTTTAAACTCTTATGATCTGTGTAGATCTCACATTGTTCCCCGTATAGGTAATGCCTCCATATTTTAAGCGCAAATACCACTCAGCAAGCTCTTAATCATGTGTAGGGTAGTTCTTTTCATAGTCCTTTAACTGTCTAGATGCATACGCAATCACCTTACCGTTTTGCATCAATACGCATCTTAGACCATTCTTTGACGCGTCACTATAAACTACAAAACCTCGAGTACCTGATGGAGTTGATAGGATATGTGCTAAAGTCAATCTCTTTTCCAGTTCTTGAAAGCTTTGTTCGCTTGCCTCTGTCCATTTGAATGCGACACTCTTTCTGGTTAATTGTGTTAAAGGCGAAGCAATCTTGGAGAATCCTTCTACAAATCGACGATAGTTACCAGCTAAAGCTAGAAAACTATGTACTTCGGAAGGATTTGTAGGTTGTGTCCAATTATTGATAGCTTTGACCTTACTTGGATCAACCGATATCCCTGCTCTGGACACAACATGTGCTAAGAACACTACTCGATCTCACCAGAATTCACATTTCTTATATTTGCCATATAATTGTTTCGCTTTTAGAACCTCTAGTACACTTCTCAAGTGTTTAGCGTGCTCCTCTTTTGTTCTCGAGTAGATCAAGATATAATCCATAAAAACAACAACGAATTTATCTTGAGAGTCTTTAAATACCTGATTTATCAGGTCCATGAAAGCAGTTGGGGCATTCGTTAAACCAAACGGCATCACCATGAATTCATAGTGTCTATACATCGTGTTAAACGCTATATTGGGTACATCGTCTTCTTTTATTTTCAGCTGATGGTACTCGGATCGCAAGTCGATCTTCAAAAATACTGTTGCCCCTTGAAGTTGATCGAACAAATCATCATTTGAGGTAATGGGTATTTATTCTTGATTGTAACCTTATTTAGTTCTCGGTAGTCAATACATATACCATCCTTCTTTCGAAAGAACAGGACCAGCGCACCCCATGGTGAGAAGCTAGGTCTAATGAAACCTTTATCTAGCAATTCCTGCAATTGTGTCTTCCATTCCTTCAGTTCAGATGGAGCCATGTGGTATGGAGCTTTATAGGTTGGAGACGTTCCTGGAAGTAGGTTAATAACAAACTCGATTTCACGGTCGGGTGGTAGTCGGGGAAGATCATCTAGGAATACAACAGAATATTCTTGTACTATTGGAACTTCATCAAGGATTGGTTGGTGTTGTTCGCGATACTCATGACACTTACTAGGTATCCTTCACAGCCACCTTCCAATAAACGTTGCACCTTTAGTGTTGATATCATTGGAAATCTAAAATGAGTCGTGATTCCAACGAAGTAAATGAATATTCTCCCGGGGGTCGAAAGGTCGTTGTCTTTTTCCGATAATCAATTGTTGCAACATATTTTGATTACCAACCCATACCCAAAATAATATCATATTCGGTCATGGCTAATACAATCCAATCAGCATAATGTTCCCTATTTTCGATTGGAATAGTACAAGCTCTCAAAACTTGATTAGTATATTTGGAATCACCCGAGGGAATTATTACATTGTAACCCACTTCAGCTACATCAGGTGTCATATCCAGTCTCCTCAAAGACTTGGTGGATACAAATGAATGCGTAGCTTGCGAATTAAATAACACAAATTTTGCAATGTCAAGGATAAGAAGTTTACCTATAACCACTGATGGGTTCGCCTTTTTGTCTGCTCTAGTGATAGTAAACGCTTTGGTTGGTACATGTTTTTATCCTATATGGTTTGGACTATTTAGGCACATATTAGCAAAAATATCCTGACATCCCACACGTAAAACATCTCCTGGTATTTACCAAGCATCTTATAGTATGTCGAGTCTTGCACCTAGGGCAAAAAAGTAGTGTTATAGGTGCCTTACTCTGATCAGCTCTTTGGCGCTTAAATTGTTCCCATTGTTGTTGTCCTTGTCGTGGTTGAAAGTTCGGTTTCTGCTGTTGAACTTGGAAAACTCTCTTATTTTGGAACCCTGTTGTACTGGAACATATTCTCTAGAGTTTGCAACTAATCTTCAGTTGTCGTGGGATCTGCTGCATCACCTTAGTGGATTTAGCTTTCGGAACATTTTCCTTACTATCTCGACTTGATCTATCCTTTGGTGTGGTCTTTTCATTTCTACTCTTTGTTCTCCAAATGATATCCTTGTAAGTCCAAGCGGCTACGATAATCTAGAGGGGGGGTGAATAGATTATCTCCATCTTTTCAATTTTGCCCTCTTTTTCGAACCGAATGCTCAAAGACAATAATAAAGGTGCGGAATGGAAACAACACACGTCGATTTAAAGAGGTTCAACCCACCTAGGGCCTAATCCTCTACCACCCCAAAGATATCCGGATGGATTTCAAAAAGAAAAAGATTTTATTAATTTACCACAAATTAATACAACACCAACTTACAACAACACCTTGAAGAGCACCACACTCTTCTTCAACACCACCTTTGAGATTACCACAATCTCTCTTGAAGATTACCACAATCTCCAACGGCACCTTGTGAAGATTACCACAATCTTCAACCTTGAAGAATACCAAATTCTTCAACACCTCAACAAGAAGATTACCACAATCTTCTCACACCTAACACCTAGATCACCCAAGTGTGTTCTTACCACAAGAACACTCACAAGGATATCTTGTGTTGAATGATAACCCAAAAATTCAAGATTAAAACTCGATAATGAATTATACAATTGAGTGCAAGTGTAATCAAGAATAGCCTAGACCTCAAGGATGTGAAAGTGAATAGCTAGGCAAATTACAACAAGAAATAAGACAATGTAAGAACAAGTGTATTCTTGAGTGTATCTTGTTGTGTTGTAGTTTTCTCTCATATTGTGTTGCTTCAATTCTTCCTCTATTTATAGAAGATGTCTTGTACATGATAGGCTCCTTTTGGGGACATGAATTACGTAAAAATTGCAAGACAATTGAAGAAAAGAGTCGTTAGAAATCAATCCCACAATTTAGGGAAAAGTCATCACTGACAACGGTCGAATTTTGTCATTAAACTTGAGGGCGACCGTCGCGCACAAATAGACGTTAGAAAATGAGAAAACACATTTACACAGGCGGCACGGCGGGGGTTCGGCCGGTCGACCCCATGCGCAAATGGCCGAGCAAGACCAAAAAAAACGAGTCCAGGAAGCTCTGTTTGAAATTGCTCCCAGTGCACCGGCGACCCCGGTCGACCGTCGACCACCACCGGTCGACGCCTTGATCGACCGGCCGACCACACCGTCTACCACCACCCCGTTGACCGGTCAACCAAATTTTTTCAAAAATAGCTTATTCATTTATTTTTCACAACTTTCAGTGCGGGATGCCCTATAGGGTGACCGATTGGCCTCAAAAGTGTTGTCCAATTTTATATCGAAAAAAAAACTTCAAGAAATACTCCGAAAAATAGTAAAAATATTTTAGACCGATCGGGAGTATTAGGACAACATTTTAGAAACATTGTTTTGGTGTAAAAATACATTAACACAGAATCATCAAAAGTGTTGTCCAATTTATATTGAAAATAAACTTGAAGAAATACTCCGGAAAATATTAAAACCATTTTAAATCATTTAGGAGTATTTTAAAAACATTTAAAACCATTGTTTTGGTGTAAAATCAAAATCATCAAAATCATGATAAAACCATTTATCAAACAATCTCCCCCTTTTTGATGATTACAAACCAAAACAATTTTAACGAGGTCGATTTTGAAAACAAAACAATTTTACCTAGGTTAAAGAGTACTATCCGTTGTGAGCGACAACATTCCATGCAATAAAAACACAAGGATGGGAGTAGAGATATTCAAACACATATAGCAAATGCTCCCCCTATCAACATGCACAACAAGAGTTATATAGAAGCAACTTAAACATAAGCTAAAATATTAGCTTTTCGATATTGAGCTTAAGTATCAATAACTTAAAAGCTCCCCCTGTCAAAGAGACATCATTAGAAACATATATAAGTCCATACTACAACCAATGGACCAAGAGTCATACACAACTTATGGCTTTAGGAAGCCATAGCTTATAGCTTCTTTTCGTTTGAGCTTATCTTAGCTTCTATGAGCTAAAGAGCTTATAACATGTTTCTCCCCCTTTGGAATCATCAAAAAGAATGTTAGCACGATAAATACATCATATATTCATATCAAAGTGCGCAACTAAATCGATGTATCGAGCTATTTGAACATTGAAGCTTATAAACCAAATAGGAGGGAAGAGTCGAATCATACGTCTTGTAGAAGCTTATGAAAGATCATTTGATACGCAAAACATGATCTCTATAAATATATAAGACTTTTGAAATCAAGAGAATCATGTAGATGATGAATTTTTCATTGAAACATTTTATCGAACACTTGGCGGGCGTCAAAAATTTAAAAAGATATATATAGCCCTTGTAAATGAAATCAAGCCAAGTTTTTCATCACCAAATGCAATTTAATAAATATCGTTCATCAACACTCAATAAGCTCATCACAAAAATATATGAATTGCATCAAGAAAAATACATATAAGCCACAAACCCAAGGGTTCAACCCAATTGAGCTAAAGAGAGTGAAATTCTTACCATTCAATCGGTAAAGATGAGCATTGATGATGATAATCGAGCTAGATAATTCCCAAACTATGTAATTCATGCAACAAAACACATTTGAAGTGAAATGTGTGTGCAAATGACAAAGGGGACGAAATAGAGAAGAAAAATGCCAAAATGCCAATTTCTGGAAACAGAAAGCAATATATCTGAAAACTCAGCAGGGGCGACCGGTTGGAGGCTGGGGTGACCGGTCGGAGGCTAGGGCGATCGGTCGACCTCAGCCCCTTCAGCCCACTGCTTCTTTCTGTTTTGCAAAATTCCGAAGTTTAATCCAAAAATCCGATTTTTCGCCCCTAAGTTTTAAAAACGTGCAAAATGCAGACGTAGACCTCATTCAATATACATTATGTCATAATCAAGCTCGAAATGAGGTAAAATACTCGGCGGTGGGCGATTAAAAAGTCCGCGAGTTATCCTTGAGACGGAATTAAACACATCTCAAGTTTTTGTTAAAAACTCAATCCCTTTTAAAAAAACATATCGAATCTCAATATGTTTAGTTCGATTATGACGAACTATATTTTGAATACGGAAAACCGTATAATAAATACCGGACTTGTTATCCCGAAAACTAAGAACGTTTTAAAACTATGGATATACAAGTCATAATAAGAAGTGTCTTTCAAATGTTTGAAAATTTCTTTTAACGGCACTTTTAATGAGATTCGTTGGGATAGTTTTTGAAGTCGAGCATATAGACATAAGGCATATGGAATATCGAGTTTATAGGAAAAACGTACCTCGAACTTGTTTGTCAATTAACATGCCTACTTCAACCTTTTGTCAATTTTCACATTTGTAGCCATATAGGTTGAAATGGATCTTCTTTCTTCAATGCTTAACTCATTCAAGAGTTATTTTGAAATGTAACCATCTACTTGGCATTGAATGGTTTGAAGTCCAAGCAAGAAATTGAGCTCCCCCATCATGCTCATTTCAAGTACACCTTGAATCAACTTAGAAGAATCTCTTGCACAAAATATTCATTAGTAGCACCAAAAATATTCTCATAAATATGCACAAGCAAACAATCTTGCCCTTTTTCAAAAAAACAAGGAGAGTAGTATCAACTTTTCCTTTTGTAAAATCATTTAGCAAAAATAGCTAAGTCTATCATACCATACATGGGGTACTTGTTTGAAACCATACAAGGCCTTTTATAAAGATCATTTGGCCTAGAAAAATTTAAACCCCGGAGGTTGTTTTACATAGACTCTTACTAGAATAAAGCCATTTAGAAAATAGGATTAAACATCCATTTGGTAAAGCTTGAAATTTTCTTAAAACAAGAATGGGCAAGTAAAATGCAAATAGCTACTAAATGTGCTATGAGTGCAAATGTTACATCAAAATCAATTACCTTCTTCTTGAAAATACCTTTGAGCTACTAACCTCGCCTTAGTTCGACCAATGTTGCCTTGGTCATCGAGTTTGTTCCGGAATACCCTTTTTGTCTACTTCATTACTATCATCATAGGGCATCCAATTTGTCTAAGGTGTTCACAATAGAACATATACATCCAAATATTTTGAGGTAACCAATATTTGGAGTATTTCATTTCTCATCTACATAACTTAACAAACTCATTAACGGCATCGCTTATATAATCAAGAATAAAAATAGCCCAAGTGTAAAAACATGTCTCAATCATCAATAACAAAGTATCTTGCAAAAGAGCATAGTAGAAATAGACACTACATATATAGACCATGAAGTAAGGAACACATACTATGCATTTAGAATATCATCAAGAGTCTAATAAATCATGCAAGTTCAAATAAGCTTAAGAAATCTATAAAAGGTCTCTTTGAAATTTGAAAATCCGATAGCATATAATTGAGACCTCATTTAAAAGAAGTATTTGAACGAAAGTTGACAAAGCTAATATGTCCAATCAAATATCGAGTAGTGCCTTTCAAAAAATCTAAAAATCCTCTTAATGGCACTTGTATGAGATACTATAAAAAACAAGCACATAGGCATTATGGCAATACATATATCGAGTCTATAAGAGTAAAAGTAACACAAGTAAACGTACCTCGATAATTTATGCCTTTCTTGACAAAATGGCCATTTGTGAAAATATGTAAATCCTACACAATTCTTAAAACAAATCTAGCACAAATCATAATGATAAAAGTGTAGGCTAAGAGATATCACAAGTAAGCTCATGCCATAAAAATCCATAAGAGATGATAATACACTTTAGTCTACAAAAAATGCACAAGAGTTTTAAAAACATCATATAAGGTCTCCTTTTTCAAAAGAATTTTAAAAACAAGCATATATATTGAAGACCCTAAAAAAAATCAATACTTGAAAACTCATGTTGCAATAAAGACACAAATAAAAACATGCATAACAAAATAAAATGCATATTTTAAATGGGGAGATATGGGTTACCAATTACGCCATTTCCATGGGTTGTGCCGTTCCCATTGTTGATGATATCTTCCCCTTGAGAAGTCACTTTGTTGATGATGACTTCTTTGATTACTCTATTTCCAAGGTTTGTTGCCTTCCCATTCTTGAAAGTCTCTTCTTCTTTGAAAATCATCTTGTTGATGGTGTCTTTGCCATTTCCAAGGATTGTGTTCTTCCCATTTTTTATTATATCCTCTTCTTGGAAATTGGCTTTGTCGAAAATAGTTTCTCCTTCTTTGATCAAATGAAACGGTCATTTGATGTCTTCTTGGCGGTATAAATTTTCTTCGATCATTATTTCGCCGGGTACCTAATATGACATTGTTTTGTGGTACCCTCATGTGTTTGGGTCCTTTGGGATTAGTCTTGAGACTTTTAGGTCTCCAACAATAATTAGAGCTATTTCTAGCCCGACAAGTATTTACCGTATGACCCTTTTTACCGCAATAAAAGCATGTAATAATTCTAGGAGTATAATGACCAACGTGCTTAGAGACTTGATTCTTTTTCATGTGATTGACACCCTTAGGCTTATGATCAAGTTCTAATTTCGAATTATCACAACAATCAACAATATTGGTCATTCTATCGGTACTCAAGTTGGATTTAGATAAATCATTTTTCAAGCAATTTATATCCTCAACAAGAGTACTATTTTCTTTCTCAAGGTTTCTAACCTTGTCAAGAGTGGTGGTGTGAGCACATGATAGTGATTCATAGGAAGTAAATAAACTATCCTTATCATTCTTTAAAACAATGAATTCCTTTTTCAAATATTTGTATTTAACAAGTAAGTTTTGGAATTCATCTTGTAGTTCATCAAAATCATTTTGCAAATCACTATAATCATTATCATAGAAAGTAGAGGGTTTAGAACTTACCCCGTTTTCTTCTTCGATGCCTATGAGGCATTGTTCAACTTCTTCATCATGGGAGGTTGTAGAAGGCTCATCCCATGTTGTTGGATTTGATGTTGTATCCATTTGTGAAGTAGATGCTTTTGAGTTGCTCCTTTCATTTGCATACACTTTATAGATGGCTTCTAATTTTTGCCATACTTCATGTGCCGATCGAATACCTACAACATGATCAAATTCCAAAGTAGTAAGTGAACAATACAAAATACTAAGAGCTTTACCATTTAAGGAGATGATTCTCTTCTCTTCATCATTGAGCTCTTTGAAGCCTTTAGAGGTGTGTGGTGTATTCTTCGTCGGAATAGATTCTCCATTGATGACGGTGTTCCAAATATCAAACCCGCAACCTTGTAAATAGCATTCCATTCTTTCTTTCCAAAATATAAAATTTTTAGAATCAAACCGAGGTGGCTTGGTGGTGGACGTGCCGGAAAGATGAGCTTCGTTTGTAGCCGACGATCGTTTCTCTTCACTCGCGATGTGAAACGAGCTTGCCAAAGAGTTTGGCTCTGATACCACTTGTAAGTCCAAGCGGCTACGATAATCTAGAGGGGGGTGAATAGATTATCTCCATCTTTTCGATTTTGCCCTCTTTTTCGAACCGAATGCTCAAAGACAATAATAAAGGTGTGGAATGAAAACAACACACGTCGATTTAAAGAGGTTCAATCCACCTAGGGCCTAATCCTCTACCACCCCAGTATATCCGGGATGGATTTCAAAAAGAAAAAAGATTTTATTAATTTACCACAAATTAATACAACACCAACTTACAACAACACCTTGAAGAGCACCACACTCTTCTTCAACACCACCTTTGAGATTACCACAATCTCTCTTGAAGATTACCACAATCTCCAACGGCACCTTGTGAAGATTACCACAATCTTCAACCTTGAAGAATACCAAATTCTTCAACACCTCAACAAGAAGATTACCACAATCTTCTCACACCTAACACCTAGATCACCCAAGTGTGTTCTTACCACAAGAACACTCACAAGGATATCTTGTGTTGAATGATAACCCAAAAATTCAAGATTACAACTCGATAATGAATTATACAATTGAGTGCAAGTGTAATCAAGAATAGCCTAGACCTCAAGGATGTGAAAGTGAATAGCTAGGCAAATTACAACAAGAAATAAGACAATGTAAGAACAAGTGTATTCTTGAGTGTATCTTGTTGTGTTGTAGTTTTCTCTCATATTGTGTTGCTTCAATTCTTCCTCTATTTATAGAAGATGTCTTGTACATGATAGGCTCCTTTTGGGGACATGAATTACGTAAAAAATTGCAAGACAATTGAAGAAAAGAGTCTGTTAGAAATCAATCCCACAATTTAGGAAAAGTTGTCTCCGTTGCAACGGTCGAATTTTTTGTCAAACTTGAGGCGACGGTCGCGCACAAATAGACGTTAGAAAATGAGAAAACACATTTACCGCAGGCGGCCGGTCGGCGGGGTTCGACCGGTCGACCCCATGCGCAATGGCCGGTCAAGACCAAAAACGAGTCCGGGAAGCTCTGTTTGAAATTGCTCCCGTGCACCGGTCGACCACCACCGGCCGACGCCCGGTCGACCGATCGACCACACCGGTCTACCACCTGTTGACCGGTCAACGACCTTTTTTTCAAAAAATAGCTTATTCAATGTTTTTCACAACTTTCGTGTGCGGGATGCCATATAGGGTGACCGATTGGCCTCAAAATGTTGTCCAATTTTATATCGAAAAAAAAACTTCAAGAAATACTCCGAAAAATAGTAAAAATATTTTAGACCGATCGGGAGTATTAGGACAACATTTTAGAAACATTGTTTTGGTGTAAAAATACATTAACACAGAATCATCAAAAGTGTTGTCCAATTTATATTGAAAATAAACTTGAAGAAATACTCCGGAAAATATTAAAACCATTTTAAATCATTTAGGAGTATTTTAAAAACATTTAAAACCATTGTTTTGGTGTAAAATCAAAATCATCAAAATCATGATAAAACCATTTATCAAACAATCCTTCTGATAGATGAATTGTTGAATTTGTTCAGATTGTCGATGGATGAGCCCCGTAAGTCGATTTATGACATTATCTCGATCACCAGTTAGTATAGGGGTCTCCCCTCCTTGATTTCCATCCATACCACTATTCTCACCTCTAGTTCTTACCATAACTAAAACATTGTCTTATGATAACCTAATAGCACCTGGCCAATATAATCTCATGAAACATAAAATGCATCAGACAACAAAATAAAAATTACTGGCATTACTGTGTTCCACGAGTTTTGAGTTCATGTACATGGATAGTCTACAGAACCTGTAGCCGGGCTCTGACACCACTCTGTAACACCCACCCCTATTCTGCTATTAGAAAATATATAAATAGCACAACTCGACTACAAACTCTTTGTAAAAACGTGTAATTTTTTTTCCTTTGTAAATTTAATAACAGACGATCAACGAAATAAACCCTATACACTGCAACAGAGATTTTATCATTTAGAGGCAAAAGACCAGTCAACCATGTTTATACGTAAACACGATGACTAGATATACAAACCCAAAACTCAAACCAGCACACTATTTACATATTTTTACAATATAGTTTCAAAAGATATAAATAGTACGAGTTCCTCCATAAAACACAATAGAAGCAAATTCAAAATGAACCCAAAACAAGCCCAACAGGTCGTCATCCATATCCATGATCCTCAAAACCCGAAGGAACTCCAGCACTGCACAGTAAGCCAAAAGCTCAAGCATACCTATGCTCACCTGCAATGCATGAACTACATGAGCTAAAGCTCAGCAAGTAAAAATCATACATGTCCAAAGAATAGTGATGTTTTTTCCAACATGTAATGCTAATATGTAAAATCCGTGAATTCAAAATACTTTTTCCAAATCATTTTCTATCATTTGGGCCCCTGACCCAACTACTATGCACCGGAAAAGAGCTCTGCACACAGCAATAATCAAATGGCCAATAATATCGTTATGATGTTACGTGTGGACCATCCTCCCGTGGCTCAGCCAAGGGTCCCCTACTTGCGTCCCTTGTGTCCGCCAAGAAGTATCCCACCTCGCAGGGTCATAACATAGGTACCTACAAATGGTCCATCCTCCTGTGACCCACCGAGAGCCCATCTCCCATCTAGCTCTGTGTTCACCAGGAAGTACCCCACTTGCTATACCTAAATATATATCAAAAGCACGCCCAGCGTGACTCGGTGCACTAGCAGTGGTCAATAAACATTCATTTTCTTCCAGAAAATATTTTCGTGCATGCAAACATCCTCTTGTAATATGCATGCACATGCAAATGCTGTGAATGACATGTTCAATGGCTCACCAAACACCATATTGCCTCATCATGCCAACTAACATGCATCACATAATATCCACATATACTCAAGAAGATACCACAATCACATATAATACAATTAATTCAGACAATACTATGTCCATGCATTACAGTTGCAGATGGATTTTTACTTACCTCACATCTGTTGTGCCTTACTTACCGATCTGATAATGTTCAACTGTGACTCTGCAACCTTATATAGATGTGAATAGTCTGTAATGACACAATGTATTAATTTATAATAATTAGTAAACATGTTTATTATTACTAATTTCATAAATTACTTAATTCTTAAAATAACTAGTTAGATTCTAAACCTTGAAATATATGTTTTAGACCCAGTTGGAACCCCAAAGAACCTCAATTTTACATTTTGGTTATATTATAGCATCACTCACTTGGTATTTTAACACTTGCATTAAGTCCCTATATATTCAACATCATTCAAGTATCTTTACAGCAAGTGTCTAAATTTTTTTTTTAATGATAAAATTATTTTAACTAAATACACTTACTAATATTATTAAAATCATAATCAATTTCCAAAGTCTCTCACAAAATAAGCATTACACATCTAATTAGTTTCTACTAAATATATTATATATTGCCCCTATCATGATTAAAAATATAGTGGAACTCTAATAAGCTATTACAACATAAAATTACATACAAGTATATACATATTTGATGCATTTTATTTTGTACTCCTGAATTATAGATTTATAATTTAAACAAATGATCCAAATCATATAAGAAGTGATAAAAATACTTACAGATGATTTAATTCCCTCGTATGTCATCTTTAAAAATCACATATCCTTTTCTCCTTTTTTTTCTCGGTTTTGTTCATCCATCTGAGTCCTCTGTGTGTGTGCTTATTAGTTAATGGGTATAGATATCTATCTTTATCCTCCATGGTTTTTAGGCGGTGTATGTAATAAATTAACATATACATATATTACAACCAAAATTAGGCTCACACACCCACACAACTTAGTATATAATTTAATATATATATATAAGAGGCTATATATACACGTCCATTTACATAATTACCCATATATATATATATATAACACACCTAGTGAGTTAAATGTTATGCATATTAGTTTTGTAGCTATATATATATATATATGTATGTATATATATATATATATTTATAATTGTAATTATATTATATATATATGTACCCATATTAGTCTTGATATCTAACTCCCTTTTCAAGTATCTTATTAATTTTTTTAAATTAATTTACTCACATATTATAACCCCCGATATACACATCCACGTAACCTCACTACCAATTTTAACCATGTGTATACTTATGACTCACATACATCTAATGCTACCACATGTAATTTAATAGCTAGCATCTAATAGTCTGACAAATAAATACTCTTTTTTTAACTACTAAAGTTAGTAATCCAACGACTAATCACTATAAGTGAGTTCCAAAATTATAGAATTAGTCATGCCATATAAAATAATCAATTATGCAAATAGCACATATCAACATGTAATGCATGAAATATATTGGTTGAGTGAGTAGTGCGAGACTCGGGTATTACACGATTACTCCAGACAGCAGTTCACTCGTCCAGAGTTTATTGACGAAGAAGAAGAGCTTCTAAGCTTCCTTGGGAATGTATCCATCCAACATGCCCTGAATGAAGAACTTTGCATGGATGCTCTTCGGGCTATTAAGGAGGATGAGAAGGAGAAAGCCCTGGAGAAGGCTAAGGCTCTCGAGAAATCAAAGATATGTTTGCACATGGGAACCCATGAACATCTCATGGAGTCAACTGATAGCAGCGATCTTGAGGAGATGGACCCAGCTGCTGCAGTCGAAAAGGCTGAGTTACAACAGGCCGTTAGAGAATCCCGAACGATGCACGAGCAAAACCTTCAAGACGGTCCAGGAGAGTCTTCCAAAATCTCTCCTCGATCTGACCCATTGGGAGTGGCGCAGGAGATTGCAATCGTCATTGCAGCGACCACGTCCCCCGTGCATTCTCAAGATGGCTCTCAGCGACCACGTCCCTCGTAGAAGGTGTTGAGACACCTGCCCCAATGACTGATTACTCAACTGGAAACACAGCCATGTCTCAGGAGCTGAGTAGCCCCACTATCGTTCACTCAGCTGGAGCGCCAGCTGAGGGGAAGCTCTCTCCACCACAACAGGTTCAGAGGATGATGTGGGAGACAAATCAATGACGTTTGGAGGCAAATGAAAGAACACAACTGAGAAGGAAAGTGAAATTAACGACGCTCGGATAGTTGAGACTGTCTCAGATGAGATGTCCTCTAATATGCAGGCTGATGAAGTTGCTGCTGCAGCTAAGGAAAAGGATGGAGAGGCCACGGGAGTTGAGACTCTTGGCCATGAAAGTGCAATACGAGGAGTTGAGACTCCGAAGGATGCCACTGAAAATCCCAAGACAACTGAGTCTGTCGAAGGGATTGTAGAAGGCCCCACAGCGGTCGAGAATGTTGGGGGTAACGAAGGCCTAAAGGAGGTTGAGACCTCCTTAGGTAAGGAACCAGAACAGGAGAATATTCCTCAAGTCGAAGGAGCTGATGCAAAAGAGGAGATCAGCGCCCTTCATGATTCCCAAGAACATATTGATACATATTTTCTGGGATCCGAGGATGAAGCCTAGTCCATTCATAATGAAGATTCTACGAAGGACAAGGCTAAGGATGTTCTCAAATCTCGAGCAATGTAAGTGATAAATCAGCTCCTATGAGATTCAACTTTGATGATGAGCCATCTTCTAAGGCCACATCAAACTCCGATGATGATCTTTGATGAGATAATCGAGGACCCGTACCTCAAAAGGAAACACCTACTGAGACCAAAGACACTGTTAAGACAAGCGAGGCTCGGTCACCGGTGAAAGCGATCCGTTCAACTACTCAAGTTTGAAACACGATCGATTCTTATGCGAGCTACCACAATCGCAACAAGATAACGACTTCGAGACACTCCGTCGCAGGCTCCCACAATTGTGTTATCTGTCGATGATGCTGAATCAATCGAGGCATAGAGAGCTGCTCAATTGTACTAAGAACAAGGAAAAGCCCCCCAGCGTGGACCTTCGGGGATTCCTTTTGTTCGTGACGATGTCTTTGAGGACATTTTTCCATTCAATGTTGATCTTCCTGACATGGAAGTTGAGTCTGCCCGAGATCAAGAGAAATATACCGTGCAGGAAGAGCCCATCATTCCAACTGATATGATTGTGCCAATTGGTTTTGACTTTGATGCAGTGTGGCCGAAAGTAGAGTCAGCTTCGACAGCTGAGTTCCGAAATGCCTTCAAGAAAATTTGTGATGAAATCGAGAAGATGGAATGCCACCACGCATCACTGGATCTTTATTTGGACAATTGTGATGTAACCCTTAGTGCAGATTTGAGAGGAGTTGTCTTACGCGTCAGGAAATAGGCAACACAGCAGACTGTCATGTGCTCAGAGCAGGTCCATTACTTCAAGGCTTTATTTGCAAAGATGTTGGTATGGAGTGTGGATACATCGAAGTTTTAGCAGAGAATGAAGGAGTACATGGTTAGAATGGAAACCTCGCATAAGTCGGATATGGAGTTGCTTAAGCTGCATCACCAGAGCGAAATTACATGTCTAGAGGACAACATGAACCATAAGTTTAGTCTTCTATTGGCAGAAATGAAGTTGGTGGTAGCTGAGTCGAAGGCTACCTGATCAGAGTTCCGAACAGCCCACTCCAGCGCAGATATCAAGCAGAATTCAACTATTAGCCGACTGGATTTCCTTCTGAGCGGATTGTTCCCTTGCCTAACCTTCCCTTTGGTGATGATGCCAAAAAGGGGGAAGATGAGGCATTAAAGGGACTGAAAGAGGAGAAAGTGAGAAATAAGGAGGCGAAGAGAGGTGACATAGCTGAGGGGGAAGAAAGTTCGAAAAATCTTCCTTTGAAACTCATGTTTGCTGAAACCCCACAACAAGGAGATCTCACTTCTTCAATTCTCGATAAGTTACCGAAAGAGCTGACTGTTGAGCAGAAAGCTGAGATGGCAATGAAAGATGCAAGAACAACCATTGAAACCGAATTTGAGAAGGTAGCTGAGAAGAAATCTGTGCGCATCGAAGATATCAGAAAATAGTATGATGGTCCTCCAGCCGAAAAGGATTACCCAGCAATAAAGCCCCCAAGAGAATTTGATATGCCTGATGCTGGATCTGAGCCCAGATCTCTAGAGGAATTCCAAACTCTAGAAGTTGAAGGTTATTTTAAAGAAGATATGACTCTATCTCAAGCATGGGATTTGTACTGGGAGAAGGGAATTGAGCTATGCAAGACGGCTGATAAGCAGCCAAGTTCCAGCAGTCACTCGGCTGGAAAGTCAAAAGCTCCAGTACAATATACTCCCTGAGGAAGGGAAGCTAAGTCAACAAGGGGTAAACATGGTGGCAGTGGGAGAAGTAGTCAACCACGGCCAAGACCAGAAGATGTTAAGTATGTGGATCCACAGAAGAAGGGACTCATATACTGGGCTAGATATGATCGTCTCGCTAACATGGAAGTTGCACGCAAGATTGCTGAAGTAAAGAAGAGGCAAGAGGAAGAGAATGAAAGGCTGAATCGCGAATGGGAGTAAAGGCAGCGAACAGATGACCCTGCTGCTAAGCGAGCCTGTGAAAAGAAGAAGAAGGAGGAAGAAGAAAGGAAGAGGAGGAGAGCTGAAGATTACAGAAGAAGAGCTGATGAAGAAGAGAGAAGAAAGAAGCAGCAAAGGCGTTGAAGACAGCTCCAAACCCCTTCATGTATTTTACTGTGTTATAAATACATAGCTGTAAATTTTCCTTGTAATAGCTCTAAAAATTTCCTTGTAATTTTCATTCTTCTTGTAACTTAGCTAAGATACACGTTGAGAAATTGTACTTGTATATAGCTCTGTTACTTGTTGTAAACAGCTTTGTAAAGGACTAGACTGATATGATCAATAAAATTAATTATTCAAAAGCATACATTCTTTGTTACTGCACTGCTTGTGTTTGTTGTTTACTCATTTTGTTTGTTTTAAGTTTTGGCATCATCAAAAAGAGGGAAATTATTAGAAAATTTATTTGTTAGATTTTTATGATACCATGTAAAACTTAGACTAGGAAGTTGGCACCCCATTTTCCTTGTAATTATGTATTGTAATAGATAGGACTGAAAGAGTTGAGTAAAGTCAGCCAAGTCAAGAATGCAAGAAGTCAACTGCAGACTAGAGTGAAGACTTTGTTGTGTGTCAGCTGAGTATGGCTATGAAGGAAGACAAGGACTCGACTGAAGGAGAGTCAACTGAGGATCAGCTATGTGAAGTGTCAGTCAAGTCAATGAAAGGAGCCAAGTCTAACAGTTGAAGTGATTGGAGAAGACTCAAGTCACAAGGGGTAAAGGCAGCAGTCAAGTTGAGACAACTGACATTGATCCGGTGGAAGGAAGTCAAGAATATTACTCGATATAGTAATATGTCCAAGCTGCCAGGTCTTAAAGTGTTTGGCCCAGAAACATGCAAAAGGAATAAGCCAATGGGAACACTGCAACTTGTGTCAGAACTTGTAAAGCTGCGAAACCATTTAATATGAGGAAGGGTCAACATCACAAGGCTGCAGACCAAGAAAACACAAGCCAACGAACAAGAAGTGTCATTTGAAATTGGCCCATCTCTTCAATGGGCAAATTTCAAATGAGCACTATAAAAGGCTGAGGAAGCAATTGAGAAAATGTTTCCTTGCATACCTGAGAAATCGATCTTACAAGCAATACTCAAGCAAACATTAACCTGCAAATATTCTCAAAGCTTATCAAGAAATCCCTCAAGCCTAAAACTCAAAGAAACTCGATCCAACACATACTGTGAAGGAAAGATAACTTCAACCAGTTGAAGAGGAAACATTTGAAGATCAAAAAGGGGTTTACTCTCCAAGTTGAAGGAGTTGTAGAAGGTTCAAGGTCGAATCAAGAGATTCAAGTTTGTTGGAGGGTTGTGTGAACAAATCCAAGGACTTGAAAGTGAGCTGAGGTAGCAAGGCATACTCGTGAAGAAGTTGAGTCGTAGGAGAAGCCAACTATGTGATCAAGGTTGTCACTAGACTGTTCACTGCTTTGTAACTTAATCTGTTACTTAGTAGATTCCTCCAGAAGTTGGAGAAGAGTGGATTAGAGGAATTACCCCATCCTCGAACCACTATAAAAATTACTTGTGTAAAATTTACTTTAAGCACTTACATTATTGCATTTACTTCTATACCTGTTGTTAGGTAAAACTGCTATCCAACTGATTAATAACAAGTGTTAAAAACAAGCTTAAATCTATCAAAAGGGTGTTAAGTCTTCCATTGTTAAAAACCAAATCAATTAAAGTTAAGTATTAGCTTAAGCGGCGAGTTATACTATCAACGACTCTATCGAGTCATTGAGTGGGTAACTTAGCGAATATAGCAAACTTAGTTGTTCCCTAAGGACACACGACTTATTTGAGTCAACTCTGTTGAAAATCTTAAAAAGACTAAAATCGAAAATTTGGTAAGGTTTATTCAACCCCCCTCCTTCCAAACCTTACACCACACCCCTTGGGACCTACAGGGGCATTCTGATAATTTCCAGCAAGGCGAGGTCAGTATGGTAGTTTTGACCTAGACGAAGTCAATATAGTAATTTCCATATCAATGTGATTTTTTTAAATTGAATTATTGATTATTGAATATAGTTTCTATCAAACATTAATGAATATAACTGGTGGGCTAATTGAACCCATATTAAACTCGCATAAAGCCCACATAGTGAGCCCATGAATTTATCTCACGGATTACATTAAACATTACTACCAGCATAAGCAAACTATTATTGTGATCTACTCAGGACAGTAGACATGTCAAGTGGGTCGGGCCAGCCCAAGCCCACATATGCATGCCTCTCAAGCGGACCGGTTTAGCCCAACCCACTACTTAGGTGGGTTGGGTTGAGCTGAATAAATTATATAACTGGGTAGGCCCAGCTCAGCCCACTAGCCCGCCTCTAGTGGGCTTGTCCCAGGCTTGGGCCTATTGGTGGGCCAACGGGCTGGGCCACATTTTTTTTAACTAATGTGAAAAACTTATTAAACTAAATATCACATGGTTGGAGCTTACAAACACTTGATGAATTATGAGGATAGAGAAAACCTCTAGTGGCTCAAGATATTCAACAAGTATGATTTGTACAATAAGATCAAAGTTCGAATTGATGTTAAAAAAGTGAAACCGTACTATCGGTCCCTCACTGACAAATACTTTCCAGCAAAGCTCAAATGGTAATTTTTAACTAAATTGGGCGAAGGACTGTTGGAAAATATATGTAATAGATTTTGATGATACTATGTAAAACTTAGATTAGGAAGTTGGCACCCCAATTCTCTTTGTAAATCAACTTGTAATAGATAGGGTTCTATAAGTTGAGTGGAAGCGAAAGTTGAAAAATGCAGGACTTAATCAAGATCAATATGAAGATTCAAATGTGTGGCGGTGATCAAGTGAAGACAAGTCTCGATCAAGTGACAAGATAAAGTTGTCTCAGCCAGCAGACTGATAGTTGAGTCACTCCAAGATAAGTGGAGTTGACTGTCAAAGGGGTTATGCAGCTGAAAGGATTAAAGAAAGCTGAAGAGATCCATTGTCAAAGCAAAGTCAATTTTTTGCTGAAATTAGGCTTGTGTCAGACTGCCAACCTTAAAACTGTTTTGCTGAAAGAGTGAAAAAAGCAAGGAACCAATGAGATGTACCTGAAAACCTGTAAAGTTTAAGGAAATGCTGCAGAGCATTAAATTCAAGGATCAGTCTACATAAAAGCTGCAAGACAAGACAAGCCAACGACTTTAATGTATAGTTTGTAAAACACATCTATCTCTTCGATGAATATATTTTTCAAACAAGCACTAAAAAAGACTGAGGAATACTCTGAGAGAAGGTTAAAATGCAAGCAAAGCAATAGACATTAACCTGCAAAGCAAGAGCAAATATTTCTCAAGCATTCTATTCAAATCCTCAAGCCTAAACTCGAAGGAAATAAATCCAACACACTCAGTGAAGGAAGGAAAACTTCAAACTATTGAAGAGGAAAACTTGTTTAAAAGAATAAAGGTTCTACACTCCAAGGTTAAAGGAGGCGTAGCAAGGTTTCAGTTCGAACTAGAAGCTTTAGACTCGTTTGAGGGGTGTGTGAACAAATCCAAGAGTTTGAAGGAGCTAAAGTAGCAAGACACCTGTTTTGTGAAGAAGCTAAGTCCCATAAGCAAAGCCAGCTGTGTGATCAAGGCTAAGCTTGGACTATCACCATTTTGTAACAAAGTCACAGTTGCATTAGTGGATTCCTCCAGGGATTTGAGAAGAGTGAATTAGAGGAATTACCTCATCCTCGAACCACTGTAAAATTGCTTGTGTCATTTACATTTAGCACACTTATATTCTTGCATATCTATATTGTTGTTTGTTTAATTTTCTAAGTCAACTAATAATAACTAAGCTTAAAACAAGTGTTGAAAAACATATTTCAAACAAGGGTGAAAATCTTCTGCTGTAAAAACCAAGTCTAGTGAATATTTAAAGAGTTAACTGAATCAGCTGAGTTATCTTATCAACAGCTCAGTCGAGTCTGTTGAGTGGCTAACTCTGTTGTGTAAGTAAACTAAGTTGTCCACCAAGGACCCAGCTGACTTGTGATCAAAATCTGACTTTAAAAGGACTAAATCGAATAGTTGGTAAAGTCTATTCAACCCCCTCCCCCCTTTTCTATACTAAATCAAGTGTTGATCAGAGCGGTTGGTTCATTGAGCCTTCCGCACTGGTTACTGAACTAGATCTCATTTTTTACAAAGGATATAACACTTGTTGTTTTAAAACTTTTCTGGAAAAACAAGTTATTATCATGGAAGCAAATCTAACTCGCATTCCTATATCTACTGTCGAGGAATTCGATGATTGGAAAATACACATCTTTCAGCTCTACATGATGAGATGTGGTTCGTCATTGAAGATGGGCCACTAGAAATATTGAAAGTTAATACAACTGTAAGAGGTATTGATCCTGCTGAAAGAGAAGATGATGTACCTGTTGCACCAAGACCAGCTATGGTCGAGAAGCCTCGATGCGAGTGGACAAATAAGAACAGAAAAAGATACAACTTGGATAATGTTGCCAAGGATATTTTGTATAAAACCCTCAATAAAGCCATGTTCAATAAAGTGAAATCTTGTAGAACGGCTAAAGAAATCTGGGAAAAACTTACTTTAATTTGTGAAGGATAGGATCAAATTAAAAAAAACAAATTAATTGTTGTTGTACAGAAATTTGAAAATTTCAAAATGCTTGTGGGTGAAAGTCTTGTTCAGCTGGATGCCAGATTCACAGAGATAACCAATGAGCTCTCAGTTCTAGGCAAAGAATACACACAGAAGGGAATGTGTATGAAAATCCTGAGGTCGCTCCCAGCTGAGTGAGAAATGAAGGTGATTGCTTTGAGACATTCAATGGACTTAACAAGAACATCCAACCATTAGTTGTTCTCATATTTGAAGGCTTATGAATTCTAGCTAAGAAGGAAAGAGCAAGAAGAGACAACTATACCGAGGATAGTTGCACTCATGGCTGGAGAATCCAAAAGAACTGAATCCAAGGAATCCATTGATCAGAAGGATATTGCCCTTATGGTGAAGAGATTCAACAAGTTCTTCAATAAGAACTATAAAAGAAACAAGGGTGAATCATCCAGGAGACACTCAGCACCTTCCAAAGCAAGGGAAGATAGACCACCCAAGAGAGCTGACCATCAGAGGACTGAATATCGAGAGAGTGAGAGTGACTTCGAAAAGTTGAAAACCTGTGCTGGAACTACATACAACCAGGACATTTTGCCGTTGACTGCCGCTATCCACCAGTCAACAAATATAGAAATGAGGAGGAAAGAAAAGTCTTCAGGGAAAAGAGACAAGAAAAGAAGAAAGTCATGTTAGCTGTTGAAGCTGACATAGCCAAGTGCAAATAAGAGGCTTTGATATGCCTCATGGCCAAAGAATAGGAAGATGAGGTACATTCTAATTCATCTCATTCTAATTCTGATAATAGTGATAGTGACACAAACACTTCATCACCCACTGATATTTATGATTCATTAGGCAAAATGATGAAACATTTTGAGCACATGAAAACCTCTCACACACTCTTGAATGAGGAAAACAGCCATCTCAAAAGCCAAAACTCACAGTTGACTAAGGAGCTGAGTACTCTAAGTCACATAGTTGCTGAGAACACTAAGATGAAGGCTGAGATAGCTAAGATCCAAGTTGACTTAGCTGAAACAGAAAAGAGGGAAAAAGATTTGAAAAATGTGATTGTATCATTTATCAAGGGATCTAAATCATTGGATGAATTGATAATAATACAAAAGTAAAGTGGAGATAAAACAAGCATATAATTTAATTCCTTTGTGTATGCTCAAACTCCAAGAGTGGTTAGGGAAAAAGGATCCCCAAGTAATGAGGGAGTCCAAAAATCCAAAGCAACATATGTTACACCCATACCCACTCACAAATACAATCACAACCATGTTGGCCTAGGATATAAAAGGCAAAACGCTAGCAGAGTATGCTGAGTGGACAACTGAAACTAAATTCAGAAAAGTCCATGAACATACTCCAAACATAAAATATTATGTGAATTTAAAACAGAACTACCAAAGGCCCCAGAGGTTTCAGCAGAGAAAGGTCATTCACAAGGAAAATGAACCATTATCAGCACACATATGAACCCAAGCACAATGCCAAATATGCACAAGTTTCATTACTATAAAAAGAAAGCAAATGCACAAGCTCACACACAGGCATACGAACAAAAGAGACAGATGTATGAGCCTAAAGCTTCTAAGGAATTTGCAAATGTTCATTATGATTATGGAACTGATAGGTGGCAACCTCTTAGAGTCAGACCATTTGGCTATAGGTTGGTTGGATCACCTTATAGTGCTAACACCTCAAGACCCAAATAGGTTTGGGTACCTAAAAATTGATTTTCTTGGTGCAGGTCAAGGAATAGGTGAGTGCCAAGGAACCTGGTGCATGGATAGCGGTTGTTCCAGACATATGACAGGAAATAAAAGAATTTACCAAACTTCAAGGAAGAAAAAGGAGCCAAAGTTATGTTTGGAGGAAATGAAGCTCTAGGGGAGATCAAAGGCACAAGATCCACAAGGAAAAATGGACTAGAAATCACAGATGTAGCCTATATTGAAGGGCTAAATTTCAATCTGCTGAGCATCAACCAACTCTATGATAAGGGCTACAATGTAGGATTCACCATGGGAGTTTGCCAGATCAAGGATGTTGAATCTAATGAAGTTGTGCTATCAGGTACAAGACTGAAACACATGTATGTAGTGGATTGGTCAACTGCCACACCAAACACATGTTTGTTAGCCAAGAGTGCAGCCGAATCAGGTTGGCGGTGGCACAAAAAGCTGAGTCACCTGAATTTCAAGACAATCAACAAGCCTGCAAAGAGTCATCTTGTAGAAGGATTGTCAGACTCAGTATACAAGAAGGAAAGCATTTGTGATGCATTCCAGATGGGAAAGCAAATCAAGTCTTCATTCAAGGACAAACCAAGTCCTTCTTCAACTAGGATTTGCACTTATTGCATATGGATTTATTTGGTCCTGTTGAACCAGCCAGCATCAGTGGAAAAAAATACACCTTAGTGGTGGAAGATGATTATTCAAGATACACATGGACCATTTTTATGTGTAAAAAGAAGGAAACTTTGCAAAAGCTTCCTCAGCTGATGAGAAGAGTTCAAAATGAGAAGAGTCAAACCATTATCAAGATAAGGTCTGATAGAGGAACTGAGTTTGTAATGGGATTATAACTCAACATTTCATCGAAAATTGTATTGCTCATGAGTTGTCAGCTGCAAGAACTCTACAGCAGAATGGAGTAGCTGAAAGAAGGAACATAACTCTCAAGGAAGCTGCAAGGACCATGTTAGCTGAAGCTGGGTTTCCTAAGAGATTTTGGGCTAAAGCCATCAATACTGCCTGCTACACTCAGAATAGGTGTATGATCAATAGGTAGCTGTCCAAAACCCCTTATGAAATTTGGACAGTGTCGAAGCCAAATGTTGGATATTTTCATATCTTTGGATGTAAGTGCTTCATTCACAAGAAGGGCAAGGACAACTTGAAAGCTTTTGATGCTAAAGCTGATGAAGGTATCTTTTTGGGATACTCAGCTGAGATAAAGCTTGCAGAGTGCTGAACAAGAGGACTATGGTCACAGAAGAGTATATCCATGTGGTTTTTTATGAACCAAATGTTAATGGAGAAGACATTGATGAGTTAGCTAACAAGATGAATAAGCCAACTATTCAGAAGAGTCTCTATGTTGAAATAGATGTCAGAAGACTCAACCCAGATGAAGATGAGATATTTGAATCTCAAAGACAGTTGGAATATTTGCAGTTGAATGATGAAGAAGTTGTTCAAGACAACTTTGCTGCAAGAAGACTGAATCCAGCAGACTTACTCCAACCAGATGTGAGATGGCTGAGAGACCATCCTCCAGAGCTTATCATTGTAGATGTTAGAGAAGTAGTAAGAACCAGATCCAGAACTCAACATGAAGCCATGTTCACTTGTTTCATTTCCCAAATTGAGCCTAAAGATGTATCACAAGCATTGGATGACACACATTGGATTCTAGCTATGTAGGAGGAGCTGAATCAATTTGAAAGAAATAAAGTATGGGAATTAGTTCAAAGGCATACCCACCAAAATGTTATTGGTACTAAGTGGGTATTTAGAAACAAGATTAATGAAGAGGGATCTGTAGTAAGAAATAAAGCAAGATTGGTATCCAAAGGGTATTGACAAGAAGAGGGCATAGATTTTAATGAAACCTTTGCACCTGTTGCAAGATTGGAAGCAATTAGGATGTTTCTTTCTTATACTGCACACAAGAACTTCACATTTTATCAAATGGATATAAAGAGTGCATTCTTGAATGGACTTTTAGAAGAAGAAGTATATGTCGAGCAACCTCCAGGTTTTGAGCAGAAAACTATTGGAGATAAAGTCTACAAGCTCAAGAAGGCATTATATGGTTTGAAACAAGCACAAAGAGCCTGGTATGACACATTGTCTCTGTTTCTTATAGACAATGGGTTCACCAAAGGCAAGGTTGATAGGACACTCTTCAGAATTCAAGATGGAGAGAGTATATTGCTTGTTCAAATATATGTGGATGACATCATCTTTGGATCCACAAATAAAGAGCTGTGTGACAAATTCTCAAATCTCATGCAAAGGAAATTTGAGATGAGCATGATGGGAGAGCTGACTTTATTTCTAAGTCTTCAAGTTAAGCAAATGAAGGATGGAACCATCATAAGTCAAACCAAATATACCAGAGATTTAATGAAGAAATTTTGTGTGGAAGAGAAGTCATCAGTGAAGATTCTCATGAATACATCATTCAAGATAGATGTGGATGCAGAAGGCAAAGATGTTGATCAAACAAGATATAAAGCTATCATTGGATCTTTGCTCTATTTAACAGCAAGTAGGCTAGACATCACCTTTGTTGTATGTGTATGTGCTAGATTTCAATCTGCTCCAAAAAAAAAGTCACATGACTACAGCCAAGAGAATCCTAAGATATTTAAAGGGATGCCAGGAAGTTGGCTTATGGTATCCAAAGGAAGGAGGATTCAAGTTAGTTGGCTACTCAGACTATGATGGATGTAGAGTTGACAGAAAAGTACATCAGGCACCTGTCAAATGCTTGAAAATATGTTGGTTTCTTGGTTCAGCAAGAAACAGAATTCAATAGCAACATCCATAGCTGAAGCAGAGTACATTGTTGCAAGTAGTTGTTGTGCCCAAGTCTTATGGATGAGGCAACAGCTGAGAGACTATGATATAGAAGAAAGAGAGATTCCAATAATGTGTGATAACACAAGTGCCATTGCAATCACTCAGAATCCAGTATTGCACTAAAGAACCAAGCACATTGATGTCACATATCATTTTATAAGAGATCATGTTGAAAAGAAAGACATCACATTGGAATACATATCAACTGATAAGAAGTTAGCTGATATATTCACAAAGCCATTAAGTGAATCAAGATTCGAAGAGCTTAAGAATGGGCTTGGATTGATTGAGCTGAGTTAGGAAGCTCAGAAAACTCATTTAGCAGGGTTAAAGAAGAGAGAAATGGAATTCAGAAGAGTTTCACTTAACAGCCAAGTGAAACAACTAATATGGCTAGTTAGTTGTATCGAGTTAGCTGCGCAGCCGAGTGGTTATTCAGTCAAGAGATAAGCAGAGTCAAGTCATAAATGAAGATAGTTGGGTCATTTATGAGCTAAGTGACAAAACGCAGTCGTTTTCTACGAGCAGGAATGTTTTTAAGCTTGATGTCAGCATTAATTCATGATGTCAGTAAAAAAACTGCGCCAGTTAACCCATGATTAGATATAAATGTTGCTGCATTTAATGCAAGGAAATTAATGCAGTTTTCAGAATGTGATCTCAACTATTGATCAGTTTTTATCTATTTGAATTCTAAAAACCGTCCTTTCATCTCCCATATAAAGAGAAATTTAATTTTCTCTCTCCTCAAGCTTACACTCTTGCTCTCGAAGAATACTCAAGCTTTTTCTCTCTGCAAAACAAAGTTCAAACCCTAGTTCTTATCTTCGTTCGAATCTCAATCTCAAGACAAAAATGGCACCATCATATGAATATCCTAAGCTCGCTGAGAAGATCCACACTGGTGCAATCGTGGCCTTTGAATGCCTTGTCAAGCCGGGCATAGACAAGGTTTTGGCCAAGAAGATCGCTGAAAAACTTGAGAAAGCCGGTCTCAAGAAATTTATATCCATGGAGTTTTCTCACACTTACCTCAAGGAGGTCGCTATGTACTACGTGAATGCTCAGGTTCACCAAGATGAGATCTGCTCATCATCAACAAAGAAGGAATTTAAGTCGATCACTCTCGACTTAGTTGAATATTGTTATCTCCCGACCAAAGGGTCAAGAAGATAACAGCTAAGGATGTCAACCTCTCTACGGCTTGGAAGGAGATTGCCAAGCCTGAGGCAGCTGGAAAGCAAAACTTCTCAGCTTTGAAGAAGCTGATTAAAGAGGACCACCACAAATTGATGGATGTGGTGGCGAAGTGTGTAGATATGAAGTTTTGGTCGTTCAATCAGCTATCCCAGACCAAGATGATTGTCATGGCGGCGATCATGGAGGAGAAGCAAGTCAACTGGGCCGAGTTTATATTTGGCAAGATGTGCAGATTTGGAAGCTCGCTGGGTTATGGCCTGATCTTAGGCCACTTAATGGAGAAGAAAGGTGTCCTCTCTCGCAATGGGAAGACCTTTCATGCAAACAAGAAGATGTTTAGGGCAAACCACATGCGGTGCCCATAAGCAGGCTCACGTGAAGAGATCTGCAACCATCAAGGGGAATCAGCTGAGAATGTCCCCATGGACACAGCTGCTTCGGCCATAGTCCTCTCACCTACTCCAGCACCTGCCCCCACATCCAAGAAAGGCCCTGCCCCAACTCCCTCACTTGTTGCGAGAAAGAAACGATCAGTTGCACCCCGTTAAGCTCTGCGGCGAAATAAGAAGTTCAAAATGGCGAGTCTCCACGCCATTCTTTGAAGGAGAAGAGGAAAAAAAAAGTTGAAGTTCCACTAAAAAAGAAAACCAGAAGAAAACTGGTGAAATAGTCCGACTTAGTTGTTGAGTCAGCTGAGTCTGACATGACTGCAGAAGTTGAGGAAGTTGTTGTTGTTGGTGAACAGTAGAGTCCGAAAGATGGTGATATGATGATCACCGAAGGGAGTGCTGGCCGCTCGATCCACATAAAGAGATAGCTATTAGGGAAACAACTCAGGAATCTGAACCAGACACAGCTGACAAAAGGAATACAGAGTTAGCTGTCAAATCCCCTCAGATAGATGCAATTATTGTTGAGGAAGGCAAGGCTGCTGAAGAGCCTTTGCAGCAGTATGATGAAGATGATGATGATATCTAAGTACTATCTCCTACTTACCCCCACATTCATGAGAGGCTACAAATCTGGAGAGCCTTGAAGTTGAGTACAGCCAGGTCTCAATTCCAAAGCCCAGAGTTCATTGAGGAGGAGGAACAACTCCTAAGCTTTTCGGGAGACATTGCCATCTGGTCTGCTTTGGATCCAAATTTCTGCACTACCATCCTTTATCAGAAGTAGGATGAGGAGAAGATGAAGGTGATCGAGAAGGCCTAGGCAATTGAGGAGTCCAAGAAACCTCACTCTTGTCCCTTCACTAATATTCTTGAAAGTGCCTTGCAAAGTTCGAGCAGCAGTAGTGATAGTGATGTAGAAGAGCTGGATGTTGTTGATCCATTGGAGAGGATGAGCTGAAGCAAGCATTAAGAGAGTCCAATGTTGCATGATCAAACAGTGCGAAGGGGCCTTAGAGAGTCATCATCCATGCAAATCTCTCCTACCCCTGATATCTTGGAAATGGTGAGGACCATCGAAGCCTCAAACTCACCAGTGCACTCTGAAGGATCTATCAGGGAAACTGGCGCAGGAGAAGTAGAGGGCAACTTAGTTGAGCCAACCCCTAAGATAGTTGTTGACACAACTACCCATTGGGCTGAACTCTCAAAGGGAACAATAGTCGAGTCTCTCGTGTCTAGTGACCCCACTGACCGTGAATAAGCTAGTGCGCCAGCTTAGGGGAAATTGCACACACAACAATCGGGTTTGAGGAGGCTATGGGAGACCCCACAAATTTGAAGTTAGGAGGCGATGGGGAGACTGAAACCATACAGCAGAGTGGGATTGACGAGGCTCAGATGGTTAAGATAGTCTCAGCTGAAATTCCAACTGCGCTGAAGGCCAATGAAGTTGCTGCTGCAGCTGAGGCAAATGATGGATAGGAGACCATGGCAGTTAAGAATGTTGGTCCTGAAAGCGCAATCTAAGAGGTTGAGACCTCGAAGGATGCCACTGCTGAAGACCCAAATGCAGCTGAGACTGCAAAAGGGAAAGTAGAAGGCCTTACAGTGGTTGAGACTATTGTTGAAGGTAATGAAGGCCCAAAGGAGGTTGAGACTTCCTTGGGTAAAGCTGATGAAGAGAAAGGAAAAATGCCAGCTCCTCAACCAGAGTCACCTGAAAAAGAAGAAATCAGTGTGTTGCACGACTCTGAGGAAAATGTCTCTATGGAATTCCTTGACACAGATGACGAAGCAGAGTCCGCCCCCAAAGAAAAATCAGTTGAGGACCCAGAAATGGAGGAAGTTGCAGCTGAAATGAAGAAGGCACGCGAGGAAGCTGCCTTATCGAAATTTGTATTGGTTGATGGCCCACCCCCAATGGTTCCATCACTAGCCCATGATGCTACTGAGGCAGCTGGGACAACGATAACTCAAAAGAAGCACCCACTGAGACCAATGAAGATGTTAAGACAGTGAGATCGATCACCGCAGCTAACACAAATTATTTGATCGCCGATGACGCCTAAAAGTTGAGGCACATAGAGCTGAAGCCAGTCTCAAGGTCAAAGGAAAGACTCCTAAAAGAAGAGTGGGAGAAGTTCATGTTGTCCCAAATGACTTATTCTCCAACTACTTTCCATTCGTAGCTGAGGTGCCTCTTGAAACTGAATCTGCTAAAAAAAGTGCTAAGTACACAGTCGAGATCCACCCTGAAGACTACGAGGCTCCAGATGATTTGGGAGTAGTGCCGTTTTGTTTCAATTTTGATGTAGTGTGGCCAGAAGAGCAGTCACCTAATGCAGCAGACTTCCGAAAAGCATTCAAAACTATTTGTTTGGAGATTGAAAATAAGGAAAGAGGTTTTGCTGCACTAAATCAACGGATGGACAATCATGATGCCATGATATTTGAAGATATTCACGGAACAGTTCTCAGGATCAGGGAAAGGGCAGCTCAGACGAAGGCACTAAGAGGGAACAAATCAGCTACTTCAAATCCCTATTTTGCAAAGCTGGTGATTTGAAGTGCTGAAAAGGCAAAGTTTTAAAGGCAGAGGGATCACATTTTCATCATAGACCAGGCACACAAAATGAATATGGAGTTGTTGAGGGCTCAACACAAGCAAGACCTTTGAAGAACAAAAAGCAATCTGTGCTCAGAGATGATGGTTATGAACCCCAAGATGAAGATAATGAGTGCAGAAATGAAGGCTTTGTGGTCAAAACATAGAGCAGCTCACTCTGCAACACACGAGAAACTGGATCTTATCCTATCTAAACCTTCTCAGAAATCTCTCCTTGGTGATGATGCCAAAAAAGGGGAAGAATGTGGAATGAAGAAGACCACTTTGAATATTGTTCTTGAAAAACCCCTTGGCTCATCTACCAGCGCTCTCTACTCCCAACTGCCAAAAGAGTTGTCAGCTGAAGAGAAAGCTGACATAGCTCTGAAGAAGACTAAAGCTCCTATGGAAGCTGAATTAGAATAAGTCAACTTAAGGCAGCATGAACATATTGAAGATCTAAAGACCAAGTTTCAAGGTCCCCCAGCTAGGTTACTACAAGACTCTCCACCGTGAAGCTCCTCAACCACCCGCTCCGATCTTTGGGTCGAACCAAGATCGCCGGAAGAGTTCCAAACTCTCTAAGCAAAAAGTAGGATTTTTCGAGAAAATGACCCTTGAGAAGGCATAGGATCTGCAATGAGAAAAAGGCTTAGAGATTTGCAAATCATCCATGAAGCAAAAGATATACTAAAGGAAGTAGTCAAATGAGACTTCAAGAGCACAAATCTTGATGCACACTCAAAGGGGAGGAGTTGTTTCTATATTTTAAATAAAAGAAAATAGAAGAAGTGGTGGAAGTGGCAGAGACACTCCACCAAGCATTCCTATAAATTACACATACGTAAATCCCTTGAAGAAAGACCGTTTATACTGGGATGGATTGAATGAGCTTGCAAATAGAGAAGTCTCCAGGAAAAACGCTAAAGCAGCCAGGAGGCAAGAGCTGGAAAATAAAAGGCAAGATCAAGAGTGGGAGGAGAGAAGAAGGAAGGATGAAGCTTCTCGTGGACCCTATGAGAAGAAAAAGAAAGGAAGAAGAAGAGGAAGAGAGATGAAGATAGGAGAAGAGTCAAGAAGATGAGAGAAGAAGAAACCACAAAGGCATTGAAGACTATGCATTTCAAGACACCTTCATGTTGTATTTTTACTTCAATGTAAATATACAAAATTTGTAAGTACTTTGTATACCTGTTTCATCGTACTTTGTAAAGCTTTGTAAAGTGCAAGAATGATATGCTCAATAAAATGACATATTCATACAATCATTCTTTGTTTATGCACTATTTACATTGCTATTTTTATTTAAGTTTTGGCATCATCAAAAAGAGGAATTGTCGAAATTTATGTAATAGATTTTGATGATACCATGTAAAACTTAGATCCGGAGTTGGCATCCCAATTCTCATCAAATTAACTTGTAATAGATAGGGTTCTATAAGATGAGTGGAAGCAGCCAAGTTGAAGAATGCAGGACTCGAATGAAGATCAAAATGAAGATTCAGCTGTGTGGCAGTTGAGTGAAGTGAAGACAAATCTCAGTCAAGTGATGAAAGTTGTCTCGGTCGGGCTAGATCGACAAATTTGAAATCACTCAAGATAAGTGGAGTTGATCACAAAGGGGTTATGCAGCAGAAAGGATCAAAGAAAGCTGAAGAGATCCGTTGTCAAAGCAAAGTCAATTGTTTGCTGAAATTAGGCATGTGTCAGACTACCAACTTTAAAGTTGGTTTGCTAAAAGAGTGCAAAAAACAAGGAACCAATGAGATGTACCTGAAAACCTACAGAATTTAAGAAAAGTCTGCAGAGCATTAAATTCAAGGATCGCCACATCAAAGCCGCAAGACAAGACAAACCAACGACCTCAAAGTGTAATTTGAAAAATACATTTATCTCTTCAACGGATATATTTTTCAAACAAGCACTAGAAAAGGCTGAGGAATACTCTGAGAGAAGGTTACGGATGCAAGCAAAGAAATAGACACTAACCTTCAAAGCAAGAGCAAATATCTCTCAAGCATTCTATTCAAATCCTCAAGCCTAAACTTGAAGCAAATCAATCCAACACCATCAGTGAAGGAAAGACAACTTGAAACTGTTGAAGAGGAAAACTTGTTTAAAAAAACAAGAGGTCTACACTCCAAGGTTGAAGGAGGCGTCGTAAGGTTCCCGTTCGAACCAGAAGCTTCAGACTCGTTGGAGGACTGTGTGAACAAATCCAAGAGTTTGAAGGAGTCAAGTAGCAAGATAGCTGTTTTGTGAAGAAGTTGAGTCCTAGAAGCAAAACCAGCTGTGTGATCAAGGCCAAGCTTGGATTGTCACCGTTTTGTAACAAAGTCACAGTTAGATTAGTGGATTCCTTCAGGGGTTGGAGAAGAGTGAATTAGAGGAAATACCCCATCCTCGAACCACTATAAAATTGCTTGTGTCATTTACATTCAGCACACTTATATTCTTACATATCTATATTGTTGTTTGTTTAATATGCTAAGTCACCTGATAATAACTAAGCTTAAAATAAGTGTTGAAAACATATTTCAAACAAGGGTGAAAGTCTTCCATTTGTAAAAACCAAGTCTATCAATATTTAAAGAGTTAATTGAATCAACTAAGTTATCTTATCAACAGCTCGATCAAAAGTCGCTGAGTGGCTAACTCAGGTGTAAGTAAACTAAGTTGTCCACCAAGGACCCAACTGACTTTTGATCAAACTCAGACTTTAAAAGGACTAAATCAAAAAGTTGGTAAAGTTTATTCAACCTCCCCTCCATTCTAGACTTTACTTTATCACCCCTTGGGACCTACAAGGATTGTCGAACTGTGGATTAATTATGTGTATATAATTACAAATGGTATATTTGTAATAACTCTTTCTTTACATAATGAAATATCCTTTCACCCAAAAAAAAATAATAAGCTAAGAACAAATGATATTATAAGACAATGAAATATAAAAAAGACATCATTTTTATTAATAAACAATTTAGTTGTATACATTCAACTACAAAATATTATCATTAAATAAATAGAAGATAACTCTTTTACAAGCATGTATTTCTCAGAAAAATGGATTCACAAGGGATCATTTCCCAATTAAATATAAAATTTATCAGGAGTAAAAGACAAACCAAACTCAAAACACACACACACACAAACAAGAAAAACACTAATATTTGATTCATGAGAAAGAATGAAGATTTGTCAAATAACGTGATTCTTGAAGGAACTTCTAATATATATTTTAGAAAAGAAAAATAAAATCATTAAGAACTTAACTAGGTCATGCTCTGATTTCTCGGTCAACCGATTCTTCTCATGCATTCACATTACATGACATAAGTTATATACTTCTCGTTAACCTAACAACAATGGTGTCAAATATCAATTGGGTTTTATGTGGATATTTATTTGTTAAATAAGAATATGTATAGGAGGAAGCTTTTATGCAAGAACCAATTCATCGTAATTTAAACTTGGGGATAACTAGCAAAATGACGAGCGTACACAAGGCAGGTAAAGAGTGGAGATTGATCAAAGCAAGTGATGATATAGAAAACGAACAAAATAATGAGACTATTCGAATCAATATGATTTAATTATATGTTCAGGATCGGTGTTTTCTATATTTCATGAATTTTGTCCCATCATTTATATTGACATTGTCTTCGATAAACAACTTCTAATGTGCAGCATAAGAAAACAACAAATAAATAAGGGAAACCTTAAAACACATCATTAATTTTCTAGCATAATAGGGTTTTAGTAGAATAGTTGATACAATACAAGTTTGTTGTTCACTAGGCTTTAGCTAGAGGTCGTAATGTCACATTATTGATAATATTGTAAATTTATTAAGGTTGGGGTGTTACTAACTTACCACCCCTTTTCAATTTCATAAACAAGCATATCTTATTTCAATCTTTACCACTTATTTATATGGGAACATATAAGCATGTTCACACATTGAATTGCACAGACCTTTCTGTGATGCTTATATTTGCTCAACAATAAATAAAATGCCTAAATGACAACTGGAAAATAGAAAGGATGGAATGAAATGATTTTCTACTTTATTGCCAAGCAAGACTCTTGGTCGGTGCTCTGCTGGCAGGATTTTAAGTACAATATATCTATATAGTGTTTTTCTGTTGTACTTTTCCTCATAAATGTGACATATTTATACTATTAGCTGCTCATTTGGCTTTTGGAAAAAGGGCTGAAAATGTCACTTTTTAGCCATTATCTTTTGTTTGGAAACTCTTTTCTCGGCCCAGTATAACTCTTTAGGCCCGATATTTTTTCACCGATTCGTGTGATAATTAATCACGGGGTGGTGGGTGTTATTATATTATACCAGCTTTTCCCTTCACTTTAAATGTCAACTTTGCCCCTTAATTCTGTGGCAAAAAACTAAAGTTGTTGGTTCATAATTTATTTGAGGGGCACGTTAATCATTTCTGCAAATTATCCAACATAATCAATGATCCCAAACAAAGCTTCAGGAAGAAAGATTAATTTAAATCCCAAATCCCAACCACAAAATTAAAACATACAATATAATCAATGAACAGTGCTATAATAGGTAATCCTATTTTATTTTCTAATTCCATCAACAAAGCCAAATGAGTTGTTACATTGAGTGGACTAGCAATCATTATATCTACAGTTTGAGTGGGACACTTGTCATTCCTTGTTGTACATGATCTACATGGATGACATATATTAAATATTATTTTCAATGTTTGTCTTGATGTGGCACTACCAGGTGGCGGATATATCGTCCACTGGAGTTTCTACTCGGTTTATCGTTGACTTTTTAGGTTGAAGCTTCTTAGTTTTGATAGCAAGATCTTCTTCTTCTCGGGGCTCGTCGACTTCAAGTTCCTTCTCGGTATTGATATTATGGTTGGTCCACGTAAGCGGTCCCGAGTCACCACGTGAATATGTTTGTCCAGCTCCGCTCGGAATCACCAATGGCCCCCAAGTTCGAGCCGAGGAGGAGATATGTTGAGGCATCTTTAACTTGCAAGGAGAGAAAATCGAGTGGAACTGAAAAGAGTGACATACACCGTGTCATAAGCTCACTGCGACATTTTGCGAGGTAATAATGTGTCTAACACATGTCAATTGGTGATTGGGCCGCAGAGCATGGTTCCAATCAACGCGCCTTTCCAAAAATCTTTGAGTATAAATAGGTGCCCCTTGGTCATTTTCATTCACTTTCACTGCGAGAATTCACTTTTTTACTGAGAGAAAAACACCGAGCTGAGGTTTTAGTCGCCCTCGAGCAAACAATGTTCTCGGATTTTACTAGGTAATTTTCATTTTCTTCAATCATGTCTGGTTCTCGATCTGATAACCAAAATAGGGAGAATAGCGTAGAGGTTCCCGTAGAATATTCCCCCTCCAACATTGAAGTGTCTCAAGGAGGTGGCGATCTTTGTAGAGATCTCGACTTTGGATAAAGATATCGAGCAGAAATGCCGCAGGGAGGAAATTATATCCCCAACTCCCATTGTAGTTATTGATTGATAAATCTTTTCATTAAACTACAAGTGTTCAGTGTAGCTAGCACATAGCAGCGAGCAAGGTCATATTTCTCAGGGATTAAATACGAAACACGTATAGTACAGTAAATATAGTATTTCGATTTTATTGAAGCGGTCGAAAATCAGAAGTTGTTTATCTAAACTAATCATAAATTATCAAATAAAATATCTAAAATTATTAAAGACCCGAACTCCACAAGTTTTCAACAAATACGAAAGTAACCCTAAGAACATAATCTCAACATGCTTCCTCAATATTAATTCCAATTAATATTTCATCAAAACTAGTTTCTATGTATCTACGGGTTCAAATCCTAAAGTAGTTTATTCCTCTCCCGAGTGGCGCATAAAAATTTGATTAATACCAATTGCTAGTATCTCTTCTCAACAATTAATATTAACTTCCAAAAGATCTTATAATTGAAGTACTCCCCACAACGATTATAGGTCTCCCGACTTACATCGATCCTCAATAGCAAGCCGTTATGAACTTGTTCTTTGTAAGTTAGAACTCATCTCTTGAATTATAAACTAACAAATAAGACATGCAAATTATTTATCAGATAATCTACACGAAACAAGCACTCGAATTCATAAATAGAACACAAGAAACCAACTAAGAAAAACAACCAAATTAGAATTAACATGAATCCACAGTTTTGATTATGTTATAGGATCAGAAACATTTTGCCTAACATATTTGACAACAAATTCATAGACAAGTTGAAATCAAATAGTTGGACATCGAATTAAGTACAAATAAGAGATCTAAAACTAAGATTGAACCCTTCTTGTCGGATGGATCCTTCTTCAAAGTCTCGAACCCTTGTGCTTTCGCTCGTAGAGCGAAATGGTCTTGTGGCGTAAGTATGTAAAATTTAAAACTACCCGAATCCCTTGAGGTGTAAAATCGTGTCTTGAAGTGTAGGGCTTGGTCTTCCTTTTATAGATGCTTTGAGAGATCATTGGTAGAGTCCCGACGAAATTAGAAAACAAAATACACCCGGACAAAATACACGGCGACCGTGTATTATTACACGGTCATGTCGTGTTTTTGGTTTTACTCTTTGTTTTTGGCTTGAACAATATACATGACCGTGTGTTAATACACGGTTTGGTCATGTATTCCGTCTCTAAAATTCTTCCCTCGAACAAGTCGTACAGGCGTGTAAAATCACACGGAAGCAAGATACACGACCATGTAATAGTACATGGGCAGACCGTGTTTCTTTTTTTCGTCTTTTTCTTCGTGTATTTGATCGTCTCTTTGCATTCGGCATTCATGTTCGGGCCGTCCTACTGATATCTTTGTAAATTAAGCTTCGTTTCCTATAAAAATCACGAGAATACACAGTATCACTTGGCTGGCTCGATAGAGGAGGTCGTCCGGCATATCTTCTAATTCATTCAAACGACGCCTCAGGCGGCGGATCTTGGTTTCTCTGTCGTTTGGGGGACAGGGGTCCTGAGCTTAATTGTTGCTTGGGGAAACGCAATTTATGGATATTGAATTCGGGACTGGATGGAACGGGTAGGCCTGGCTAGAATTGGCTCTACCCCAGGCGACCAAACACTGGTTGTACCTGACGGACTGGGGGAATTGGAGGTGATGACTTTTCTACGCGGCTGGCGCCCCCAACGTTGTCTGCCATTCGTCTCTTCTCACGCCTGATTACCTGGCGCATATTTTGGGAATTTGCTTCTTGATTTTCTCTATTATGGGGAGCATGAGCTTGAATATTTTCAGCAACATTGCAGGGGGAGCAGGAGCTGCAATTTGAGACTGGGGGTTTCCTAAAGTTTGATTCACCAATTGGGCCATCCTTTGCAGGAAATCTGGATTGGTGAAAATCTGTTGAATGGGAAATACCATCGCGGCCCCCATCTCAGGCGGAGGGGGATTAATGTTATCTGCAGGTGGATCCTGTCTTTGGACATTTCGAGTATTATCCTCTTGACTGATGGTGAGGCTTAATAAAAACTGGTTAAAATTGTTTAGCTGGAACTTTTCAATATTGTAACTGGAGCAACGGATCATCCTTCTAGCGTCAATTTGTTGATGCTTATATTTTCTCAACAACAAAGAAAATGCCTAAATAACAACTAGAAAATAGAAAAAATGGAATGAAATGCTTTTCTACTTTATTATCTTGCCAGACTCTTAGTCCATGCTCCACTGGTAGGATTCTGAGTACAATATATCTATATAGTATTTTTTCTGTTGTCCTTTTCCTCATAAATGTGCTCTATTTATACTATTACATTGAGTGAACTAACAATCATTACATCTACAATTGAGTGGGACATTTGTCATTCCCTTGTTGTGCATGATCCACATGGATGATAAATATTAAATATTATTTTCTATATTGTCTTGATGTGGCACTGCCATGTGGCAGGTATGTCGGCCATTGGAGTTTCTGCTCAGTCGTAGTTGACTTTTCATGATGGAGTTTCTTAGCTTTGATAGTGATCTTCTTCTCGGCCGGGCTCTAGTCGGCTTTAAGTTCCTTCTCAGTATTGATATTCTGGTTGATCCACGTAAGCAGGTCATGAACCGCCACGTGTACATGTTTGTCTAGCTCTGCTCGAGCATCACCACTTTCCTTGATATATATTCATATTTTATATTTTTCTTTCTTATTAATGTATTTGATATAAATTTACACTCGAAATTTTCATGCCCCGTACATCAGACTCTTGAAATGCACATAGATCTTCTTTTTCATTATATATTTCATCTTGTATTCCACACATATTATATAAGATAATAGTGTATAGGAATATGTATATGAAATAAAAAATGAAACAAAAGATTTGGACGGCTTGAAGTTGGGATGTAATCTTAATTAATAGGCATTAAACGCCTAGGGTAACTTGAGCTAAATTGAATGCTACAAAATTTCCAGTCCCATAACAAGCTAGCTTTTTTGACAATTGACATTACCAGAAAAATGGATTCACAAGTCATATCCTATATTCTTTTCTACGACTAGCAAATTTCGATTTATTAAAAAATTGAGTCGTCCAATTAGTTCAACTACTCATCAAAAGGTGAAGAAGAACACGCACGAGTACTGCAAATAAACACACGTGTAGGTGTAGAGATCGACAAAAGAAAACAGAATGCCACAAGGCGATTAGGCCTTTTTAATTGTTTTTTGTTATATTCAATTTTTTTTTACTGAAATAGAAAGTGTAACTGATTTTAACCTTTCTAGTTAGATTTATTTTATTTTACTTTTAAATCATTTGTCATAACTTTTTATTTTTATTTTTAAATAAGACTTGCAATGAAATCTTATTTTAAATATATTTAACAATAGTATTTAAGATTTAGAGATTAATTATTATTGAAACAACATGATTTTTCATTTTTGTAATATTATTCGGGAATCTTTTTATTTTAATTTTTAATAAAGACTTGGCAATGAAATCTTATTTAAATAAATAATATTTTCATTATTTAGAGACTAATTAATATTTCACATTAACAAATGTTTAGATAATATTTTGGAGAGTTATTTTGGAGAGTTGCGATAACTCCATCAAATTACTTAGATTTAGTTTCGATTTACGAAAATATCAAAGCAGCAATCTTGTAGATGCTTCACTGTGGAGCATATATCCGAATCACCGTAAACATGAATCTTGTAGATGCTACACATGTGGAGCATATATTCATATGTTCGCCTTCAACATATAAGTCATTCCGAGTTTTTCTTCCTAAAAAAAAAGTAAATATGTAATCAACCATAAACATAAAAATGTACAAACAAAAAATGATAAATATGTGTACCCTACATATGTAGTCCCACATCGATTGGTGACAATCGACTTTGTGGATTATAGGATCGTAGCACACGCCGCTTAGTTGAATAATCCATTTAAAAACTTTGTAGCGCTTACGCAATTTCTTAATTCGTTGCATACAATATGCATAGTCGAAGTTTGTACCAAACCGTGTGTTGACAGCCATCATTGCAGCAGAAACAGCAAACGTATTTATGCCGTGAGCTCGGAAATTGCCTTCCATTGCCTGCTCCACCAAGACTTTGATGAATTTCTGGTCAACTTATCTGGTCCATTTTGCATTATAGAACACCTTAGACAGACTAATAGCCCCTTTAGGTGTGTTTTTGTTTTGAGGCATTTTGAATGCAATGTTATATTCGAATCAGTTGATAATTTTTTGTTGAATGTTTGTCATGTCTCATTGAATGATATAAATAGGCGTGTAGATTGCTGAGGGGCATCACTTGAATAATATAAACAAAAGACAGGGACATGACTTGATAGATAATCAAAGAAGATTTTGATTCCATACAAAAATGATATGTTGAGGCATTGAGGTCCAAGGAAATTGATTTGCCAAGCTCAGCTTTTTGTCCAATTCAAAAATGCATAATGAGGATCCGTATGCAACCCATGTCTCATGGATTCTCAGCCATATTTTTTCATGCTTAATTTTGCTATATCATGTTTAGTACTTTAGAAAGGAATATATTATCTTTTGCCCTTCTAGGAAAATCTTGGAAGAAGCTCATTGAAGGCTAATTTGTAGTTTAGTAGCAAGACACTTTTTGGTTAGAATGGCAAGGAATATATTCTCTTATCTACCAAAAAAAGAGAATCGTCCAGTTCACAGGGAGGATCACCATGCAGATTTCATAGCAGCTTTAACTAATAAAAATCACAAAAAAACCCCAAAATGAAAGTTTGAGGATTTGTGATTTCGTGGAACTTTTATTGTAGATGGACACGTTTGGAGTTTGGAGTTTGGCATGACTATGATAGTTTTTTGGAGTTTTTATATCCTAATCCTTACAAATCGAACACTTTTACAGTAGTTTTTAAAATATCAAAACAACCCCTGGAATTTTTAGGGGTCTTTCTGTGATTTTTTTTCACTTTGAAAATTTTTAAGATACTGATCTTTATGGATAACACCATTGTTCAGTCGTATGTTCAATTTAGTTTCAAAACTCACAGATTCACATAAGTTTTTAAATTGTAAATCAGCCCCTAGAACATATGCAGGGGTCATTATGCGATTTTTGTTGTTTCACTTTGAAATTTATTAGATAATAACCTGATATTTTAAGGTTTAATGAATAGAATCTGATCTTTATGGATAACAATTAAAGTTCAGTGGTATGTTTAATTTAGTTTCAAAACTCACAGATTCACATAAGTTTTTAAAATTGCAAAACAGACCCTGGAACATTTGCAGGGTTCATTATGCGATTTCTTTTGGTACATTAGACTAAACAGACCCCTGTAAACTGGTACATTAAACTAAACTGGTACAGAACAGTTTAATGTTGTATGCACCAGTTTGCAGGGGTCATTCTGTAGGGGTCATTCAGTTATATGCACCAGTTCTCAGTAGAGATGTTAAACGGGTTGGCCCTAGCCTTATAGGGCCAGCCCTAGCGGGCTTCGGGCTAAACGGGCCACTATCGGGCTATAGTCAAAAAATTAAAAATTATATATTTAAATTTAAAATTTCAAACTTGATCATATATAACATTTAAGTTTAACATTTAAAGTTAATCTTAAAAAAAGTCATGCATGTTTATAATTACGTTGCATTAACAAAATTATAAAATTAGATTTAGCACCATTTAGAAATATAATTTATATCCTAAATAATCTAATAAGACTATGTGACATTTTCTTATTTAGAATAAGATTGGAAAATTAAATTAAGTAATAAATAAAACAAATAAAAAAGAAGCTTTTCAAGAATTTATAGCTTGTTTAATAAAGTTAAACTTAAAGATGAGGGAGATGTGAATTTGAAAAATAAATTTACTAGTAATAGTAGGTAATAAAAGTAGATATAAAAAATTAGAATTATATTTATTTTTTAAAAATTAAAAATAACGGGCTAACGGGCTAACCCGGTTAACCTTCGGGCTAGCCCTAACGGGCTTCGGTTTAAACGGTTCGGGCCAAAAAGGCCCTGATTTAAACGGGCCAAAATAATTTGGCCCTAACCCTCTTTTTTCCGGTTTAAATGGTCCGGGCCGCGGCCCTTTTAACATCTGTAGTTCTCAGTTTTTTTCATTCTCAAATCAAATATAATTGATGGAAACTGGCCTAATAGTAACCACATTAGGATATATTTAACTGGTGAGACTTTGTTGCAACTACAGGCTTTCATTTCCAAGCATTTTCATATCTTGTCATACCTTGTTTTCATGACCAATCGAAATAACAAAAATTTAAAAAAACATCTTAAGTCATAATATAGCTATTCATCCCATAAAAAAAAATAGCTAATGTCAAGCTCATATTTAATAACAGTAGTCTTCAATTACACTTCCCAAAACATGGTCTAAAACCATAACAGTAGGCTTCAATTAAAGTTCAAAAAACATTGTCCAAAACTATAACAAGAGGCTTCAATTACTCTCGACGGAAGTCTCGTTGTCCACAGATTCTTCAAGTTCATGACCTGGATCATTGGTTTCATCGCCATCATCAATCAAGAGTGGATTATCTTTGTGATATCCAGGTAAAATCGAGAAGTCAATCTGAGCAGCATTACAAGTCTTGAACAAGTTATAAACAATGTTGTAGTATTGAAACCCGTTAGTCCAAAAATCTTTATGTTCGATGGTTTCCTGTACAAATGGAATTAATTAGCTACCAAAACATATAAGCAATATTAATATGCAACTGCAAAATGGAATTAGTATGTATAATTCAAATAACGACATCCGTTTATTTACCTCTCCAATGCGGTTGAAATAATCGCCATCCACAGTTACAACGTTCCGTTCCTTGTCATATTTTGCCCTTGTTGTGTCAATGTACATTTGAAACGCCTCAAATTTGTCACGGAATTGTTGAATTCGAGTTTTAACCTTGATAACACTGAAGTCCTTTGGAAATCTGCTTCGAAGTTGTGTACCAATTAAACAGATAAACGAGTTCCACTCAAGAGGGTCATGCACTCGCATAATACGAGTAGCAGAGTCCAACATTCGATACAAGTATTCATCCTCTTCCGGTTTCCAGGCATCTGACTGGTAAATGTTCCGAGTGCTTTGATTCCTTTTTTTGGCATAACTGTGAGTCTAACAATTTTAAGACATTTACATATTAACAACTACAATCAACATTGTTGTAAATAAAAAAATTGCAGTAGACAAATTACAACACATTCGTTTCAAGGTCGTCATATGATAATACAAAATGATTCTCCAATCAAACTACAAATTAAAGACACCATACTAAATAAAGGCTGTCATATGATAATACAAAATGATTCTCCAGTCAAACTACAAAGTATTAAAGACACCATACTAAATACGACAATATATTACATTATCAATGGTTGGTTACTGAATAACACATTACAAAATGGTTACAACATACTAAATAAGACAGTACATTACAAAATGGTTACAACACATCACAGCTTGCTAAAAGACAGTACCAACTGAATAAGATAACAAAATATAAGTTCCCGACAATTCATTACATTACTAGCTTACACAATGGATCAAATACTAACTACCAGACTCGTTCTAGCTTAACACATGGATTCTCACATTGCAAATATTACGATAACAAACAGAGCGACCCAAGAAAACATAACAATGATGAGATATTATCTTTCTCGACGCTTGAGTTGTTTTATAGTATCCTCATGTGCATTTAATTCCCTTATTAGACCAGGAATGATTTGAGTAGATCTTCGGCACATCATAGGATCATACCACTCAAAGAATCCACACTTACGCTCCTGCATTATTTTCATAGTCGTATTTATACATATTTATGTCAAAATAATCATACAACTTGATTTTAGAGATTAAAAAAATTAAACATGAAAAATTTAAACATGTTGTTTAAAGGGACCACGTACATTACAACTGTGAAATCTACGCCTTGGATTAGTCTGTGTCCATGATGTTTGTAAAGACGATTCAACACCACAATGACATAATTTAGATGTGGGAGATTGTCGGTTTGAAGGTCCGGATGTGTTTGAATACCCCGGTGACACTATATAATAGGCAACCAATCCAAAACAACATTTTAATCATCTAAAATTCACATCAGACAACAGATAATCATACTCAGAAACAACCACATTTAATCATTAATGCACATGAACATACATATATACTCATTTCTAACAACTAAACAGTAATCACTTCAGAAAAATTGGTTGACTAATTTTCAGATGCAATTAACCACAGTTTAGATGACTGAAAAATAGATTGGTTCACTTACTTGCAATCTTCAGTCTGAATTAGTCTCATGCGCCAAACAATGGATAAAATCCACAAAACATCAGTAACCCATCACAAAGTCATATACATGTAACAGAAATTTTTTTTACAAATTAATGCTTTAATTTATCCTTAAACACTTGCATTTTCGACCTATTTTCATAAACCAAACACACATTTACAATTAGATTAGGCACTAAGAATTACTCTACTAAGAAAAATTGTTTGATATACTGACGAATTAGTCAGCAATAAATAGTTCAACTGGAATTTGGATTTCAACGAAATATATCGATTCCTTACTGAGCAAAAATTAAACTGGTATCTGGAAACCGGCCCAGAAAAATTAAACTAAGCAGTCAAAAAAGAAAAACACAAAATCGAAGACGTCAGTTCAGAAAAAGAATTCTACTTGTCGCGCCGTCCGTCGAGAGTTTGGGGAGGGTTGTGTGTATCAGCTGTGGCCTGTGTGTATTCGTGGAGGGACAGGTAAATAGAAGAGAAAAACCTTTTGTTGAAATAAGGAGAAGAATGGCAATTAGGTAAAATTAGGTGGGGGTTAAAAAGAAAATGAATTATAAGTTGGGGGCAAAAAGGTAATATTAGTTGAGTTGATTGTTCTTATCAATGTTGAACCAAACACATTATTAATAAAAGAAGGTATATCCATAAGCCTAATCACTCAAACAAACATAATATTAGGACATATTATATCCATCTTATAAAGTTGGAAAACAACTTTGGAATGTATCACACACATTACCATCCCTCAACCAAACGAGCCCTTAGTGTCCATCCAGTGTAATAAACTTGGTGTGCATTCTTTTTTTTTATAGAATGGGACATCTGTCCTTTATCTATACACCACGAACTCGTTTGTTTTCTGTGATGGGATTGGATAGAAATTATAATTGGGATAGGATTGTACTGTTGTTTGGTTCAACAATAGGATTGGGTTTGATTATTTCCCACCAGCTTTATTGGTCTTTTCCCATGGATTTATTAAGGTCCAATAATGTGTTTGTTTGAGTGATTGGGTTGTTGGATTGTAATGGTTGTCTATTAAATTGTTTGCTTCAAAAGAGATAGTAATAGCCCAATAGTATTGAATTACCTTATTGCCCTTAAATTATAATTCATATTCTTATATCACCCTACACAATTACAAGGACAATCGTAAATGGGGTATGTAGGTATTTTGTAATAAGCGAGGATATTGAGATGTATTCCTCATCCCACCTGTGGGGGTGGGATACCTATTACCTCAATGAGAAGGATAAAGAACCGGGCCATGCTAATTTCCAGGGCCATGGATGTGTGAACCAAACAATATAATATGAGTGAAATATTAGAAAAGTGACTGATATCCCTTCTATTATGCCCAACCAAATGAAGCCTTTATGGGTTGTATAATACCATAAAATATTGTGTTTGAGAGGTGTGATTGAGATAATAATTTTAAAATAAAAAAATTCAAAACGTGCAGTTGGCAATTCTGATTGGCTTTGATAACAATGGAGGATGTCTTTACTACCCTCCATTGTCTTTATTACAAGGCAATTCAAGGGTACCGAAGACATTTCACATGTTGGGATAGACTTTGATAATTTAATACCACCCCTTCACCCATGATAAACAATCAATTGGAATTGGGATACATATTTTGGCCCGAATAGTTATCTTTGGGCTTTCATCCTCAATCCAAAATACGAGTTTCTACGTGATACATGGGTTTATCACCCGAATCAATATTGTCAAACGAGTCCCAAATGTATTATTAACCTGGTGTAGCATGGATAATATAATAAGACAATATCAAATAACGACAATAATGTGTTTGTAGCACTAGAATCTAGAGACACTAGGGCTCGTTTGGTTGAAGGATGGTTATGTATATGATTAATTCCCAAGTTCTTTTCACACCTTATTAGTTGGATATAATAAGCCCTATTATTGTGTTTGTTTGATGGATTGGGCTATAGGATATGTGTCAGAAAGGGAGTGAAAACATATCCCACCCCCTGATGGGATATGGTATACCCAGTTTGGGTTGATAGTGGACCGGGCCCTCCCCATTTCATGGGCTTCACAACTTTGAACCAAACAACATAATAGGTATGAAATATTAAAAAAATGTGTGATATCCCTTCCATTAACCCCAACCAAACGAGCCCTAGGGGTTTGTTGTTGCTATGGTATTTTGTAATCCATATACAGATAAAATATTTGTTTTGATTTCTCTAGAACTATCACTATTTTGTTCAATAAATTGTTTGGTAACCTAATTGTCCAACAAATATTAGGGTCCATTTGGATGGAGGGATTTGAAATTCCAAAGGATTTCAAATGAATGGATTTCAAACTCCTTGGATTTGAAATCCACCTCTTATTGGATGATGTGAATTTGTGTAAGGATTTCAAACCCATCGTAAATTTTGATAAAAATATTTAAAAGCTCTATTTATTTTCTTAATTGACATTTAATAAATAAAAATAAAAGATATAATCTTATTGTTTTATAAATAATTGTAATTTTACACACTAATAAAAATATGAAATATATAACTTTTATTGTGTGTGAATATATGCGCGTGAGGATAGTGTGTGTGAATATGTGTGAGAGAGTATGTGTGTGCAGTGTGTGTAAGTGTGTATAAATGTGTGCAGTGTGTGTAAGTGTGTATAAATGTGTGCGTGTGTAGTGTGTGTGTAAATATGCAAGTGAGCATAAAGGGGAAAGAATGAATTTCAAATTACTAGGTTTTGGGAGGGATTTAAAATCCTTTGAAAATGAACTAAAGACTCCATTTGGATGGAAGGATTTGAGTTATGGATTTCAAATCCATAAATAACAAATCCATTGAGGGTGCATTTGGATGAGGGGATTTGGGAGGAGGGATTTGAAATCCTTAGCTAAATCCACACCCCTGTTTGGCATATAAATCTAAATCAATGGATTTCAAATCCCTCTTTAAGTTTTAGTTAATTTTCAAAGGATTTCAAATCCCTCCCAAAACCTAGTCATTTGAAATCCATTCTTTTTTTCCCCTTTATGCTCACTTGCATATTCACACACACTTACACACATTGCACACATTTACACACACTGCACACACTTTTACACACACTACACACACTGCACACACATTTACACACACTACACACACTACACACACTACACACACTGCACACACATTTACACACACTACACACACTGCACACTTTTACACACACAACTACATACACTGCACACATTTACACACACTACACACACATTTACACACTCTGTACACATTTATACACACTGCACACATTTACACACACTGCACACATTTACACACACTGCACACTTTTACATACACTACACACACTGCACAAATATTTATACACACTGCACACACATTTACACACACTCACACTCACACATACTCTCCTCACATATGGACACGCATTATCATCACACACATATTCATACATAATAAAAGTTATATATTTCATATTTTTATTAGTGTATAAAATTATAATTATTTACAAAATAATAAGATTTTATCTTTTATTTTTATTTATTAAATATCAATTAAGAAAATAAATAGAGCTTCTAAATTTTTTTCATCAAAATTTACGATGGATTTGAAATCCTTACACAAATTTACATCATCCAAACAAGAGGTGGATTTTAAATCCAATGACTTTGAAATCCATTCATTTGAAATCCCTTGGAATTTCAAATCCCTCAATCCAAATGGGCCCTGAGGTTATTTGGATGAAGTCATTCTACCATGTATTTCAAATTCTTGTAAGCTATTTTTGGAGTTATTTTGGAGGATTCAAATCCTTCCTATTTTGAGACATTTGAAATCTTTCTCTAAATTCTCTCCCCAAATCCAAATTCTCCCATCCAAATCCTTCCTACCATGTATTTGAAATTCGTTGATTTGGATTTATATGTCAAACAAATGTGTAAATTTAACTAAAGATTTCAAATCCCAAATCCCCTCCTAAATGAGGCCCTATCCAAATGCACCCTTAAAGAAAAACATATAAAATTTTAAAAAACATACGAATTTTAAGTATACTAATCTTATATATTTTTAGATAAATTACCCTTAGGCTTCATTTGGATGGAAGGATTTGAGCTATGGATTTTAAATCCATAATAAGAAATTAATTGAGGTTGTTTGGATGGAGTCATTCTATAATGGATTTCAAATCCTTGGAAGCTATTTTTGGAGTGATTTTGGAGGATTTTAAATCCTTCCTATTTGAAGTCATTTGAAATCATTCCCTAAATCCCCTCCCCAAATCCAAATCCTTTCATCCAAATGCAACCTTAATGATTTTCCTTCAATAATTAAGCCACATGCCTTTTTCCGTTTACTTTCCAAATAATAGTTTGTGTAGATAAATCTCACCGGGGTTTTTCATTTCCCTTTGATTCTCTTCTCTTATCGTTTTCTCGCCGTACATCGATCTCTCTCCCCCTCTCTACCAGTGTGTGTTTTGTCCCTCTTTAACCAATTTACTTATTTTGACACAGTCCCCATCCAAATTGAATCATCCTGTTTTTTTCTTTGATTCATCATTTTATTACATATGTAAAGTATATATTTTAATCTAAATATATAACTACTGTTTATCGAAAGAGGGAGAGAGGAGTTTTCGAGTTGACATTCTCATATTTCTGCTGATGGGGCAGTGCTACGGTAAGACGATCCCCACCGGAGACAACGATGGGTTCGCCGCCACCATCATCACCACCACGGTCCCCGCCTCATCCTCCGACGGGGGAGATCGGTCGTCGCAGACGCCGCCCCACAACGGCACTCCATCCGTTAAGAACACTCCAGCTAGATCCTCTGCCGCAAACAGCCCCTGGCCGAGTCCCTACCCCTTCGGAGGTGGCGGCGGAACTCCGGGAGGGGTGTCTCCTTCGCCAGCGAAGTCAACACCGAGAAGGTTTTTTAAGAAGCCATTTCCTCCGCCGTCGCCTGCGAAGCATATTAGGGCGTCTCTGAGAAAGTTGGGGCAAAGGAAGAAGTCGCCTCGAGAGGGGCCCATTCCGGAGGATGCAGCGGCGGATGAGACTGAACAGCAGCAGCAACACGCGCTGGATAAGAATTTTGGGTATAATAAGAATTTCGGAGCTAAGTATGAGCTGGGGAAAGAGGTGGGGAGAGGGCATTTTGGTCATACTTGCTATGCAAAAGGGCGAAAGGGGGAGCTCAAGGACGTGCCTCTTGCCGTCAAAATCATCTCCAAAGCTAAGGTTGGTTATACTTGTCAACAATAAAAATCTTTTATCTCCGGCAAATGTAAAGCCACAGCTAATATATAATCAAGCATTACAATTTTCTTTTTCTTTTTTTATGTGCTTATTACGGTATGGTATTTAACGAATGGACGCTAAGCCTAAAAGGAAAAGCAAACATGTTAATGTGGTACGAAATAAGAAATATTTATTAAATCTATACTGAGGGTTGATTTCCTAAAGCTTTTAGAAAATTAATTCTACAAATTTAAATTCTAGAAGTTTGATTTTGGGAGAATTAGTTTTATGAGTTTGAGACTTCCAGTTACCCTAATCCTAGAAAATGTGTTTTGTGAAATATTATTGTGAGTTTTACTTTATGCAGCAAATGGCTCTATAAACTGAGGTTGAAATCCTACATGCCTTTGAGAACTAATCACTCTACTAAACGAGGTATCATTGGACAAAGACGGAAACACGGTGGTTTCGAAGATCTTCTAGATAGTGGAAAATTAAAATGTCTTCGAATGACTGGTGAAAAATGAAAGAAGCATCTTTCTCTGGCGTCTAACTTTAGGTATTCAAGAATGTAATTCTGATTTAGATAGGTGGATGGGTATTTGTTACAGAAAAGCAAATTGAGAAACAGGTTGGATCAACTGATTTCAAATGCTTATGTTGTTTCCATAGGAGGATCCATTTGGCATTATGAAGCGAAAATGTATAATTTCTTTTCAGAATAGTTGTTTAATGATATAATTAGACACAGAGTTGACTGTATAGCATCACTGAAAGATCTTTCTTAATGGTAAGAGTACCTGTAGGTGGTCCATAACTGCTATTTTGCCAAAGTGACACCCATGAATGTAGTGACCACAACATGCTTTTATGGGAGAAATGAATTTTTCTAAATTTTGAAATAGCTTATGATACACTCACTTCATGAGTATCGTTTTCTTTAATTATCTCCAGTCATTGCTAAAGAGTATGGTGCATTTGTTTAATTGTTAATCAATCAAGGCCTCTATGCCCTAAGTGAGGTGCTGTGTTTTACTCCTGATTCCTGAATAACATAGACAAGATTTAGAGTATATGCGTTATTGGGCGACACCAGAAGGACAATAGAAGACAAATGGATAAAAGCAGTGGAGGGGAAAATGGAGAACCATTGTATTGACAGGTTACGGTTCAATAAGTTTGCAAATTATGGTATCGGGAAGCTGAGGTTTGCCTGTATTTCACTGTCGTGCGTAGCGACCTGTTTTGTGTTTTGGAGAGAGATAGAGAGAGAATAGCATTTCGGTTCAGTACCATAACGTATGGTTTATGTAATGTTACGTGCGTGTCAAATAGCTATGCAGCATAAGTTCAGTCTCTGACATGGAGCTAGAAGTTGGTGGAGATCTATGAGTGGAATGGACAAACTGTTGAGGTGAGGAGAGGGAGAAACTTTTATGCACTACAAATGAACCCCCTACTGATTTTATGTTGACTTCATATGTTTGTCTGTTTGTTTTCTTAAGCTTGACTTGACGTCAAAATGATTTATCATAGAACTATGGAAGTTAAGTTTATCACACTTTTTTTTTTTCAAAGTTGTTTCAAGGTCTTTGAATTGATTTAAGCCTCTCATTCTTGGACCATATAAAATAAAATATTAATATACAATTTCCTCATTGATAGTTCTGATTGATAAACAGAGACTTACTAGTCTAAAGCAAAGCATATGATGTTCATGGGAAGCCACCAAATGATTGAGCACTCATTACAAATTTTTTGAAAATTTAGTTGTTTTATTCAGATGGTAGTAGTGTATAAACTGCTTTCCCTTTTCAATATTTCTTCACTGGTGGTGAGAAGTAAATCTTATGGATTATAGTCATATCATGGAAGATTTAAAGGTTTACTGGAAATATTTTATGCTTGTTGTCACAATGAATGCAATTTTGATAATGAGTAAAGATTCCAAGTGTAGGAGGATAACATGCCAACTAGCTATTCATTACTCAGTGACTCACTTTTATATAAATCTACACTTTATGATAGTTCAAAACTGGATATTTAGCTGAACAATCTTCTTTGGCAGATGACAACCGCAATATCTATTGAAGATGTTCGCAGAGAAGTGAAAATTCTGAAAGCTCTTTCAGGCCACAAGCATCTTGTTAGATGTTATGATGCTTGTGAGGATGCCAATAACGTGTACATAATAATGGAGTACGTATCTCCTTATCCCACATGCTTTTCTCTAATACTTGTTTGTGTGCATAATTTGAAATCATTGTCAACTAAGGCGTGTAAAATTTTCTGTTAAGGCCCTTCCTAGTCTCATTTGTCCAGCACCCATTTTTTCTTTTCTTTTTCCTTTTCTCTGGCTCCAGAATCTTGATATTGAATTATTTCGTAATTCTCTCAAGTGTATAACTGGAAACCCGTTTTGGTTTGATTCCAAAAGTTCAAATTTAATAATAGAAGATTTAGGAAAAACATATTACCAAATTATTGAATCATCTGTAAGACTGAAACATGTATAGACAGTTGGAATAGATTTGATATTTAAAATTGTGACAGGGAGGTGACCTGAAGGTGGCTTTTTAAATTATGCTATGAGTTTTTGAGCTATTTGGGAAAATTATAGTGGTGCTATATTAGCCCTCTCTTTCTTTTCTCGCAGGTTGTGTGAAGGTGGAGAACTGCTGGACAAAATACTGTCAAAGTAAGTGATAATTCATTTTTCCTTAGTCCTTACATCTAAATGCCTTTAGTCCTCAATTATATTAAAGAGGAGACAGAGAGCGAAGAAAAATTAATTTTTGTTCTAACTTTTAGCCATCTTTTTGATGGATGCAGCAAAACTTATAGTGTTTTATTCATTTCAGAGGTGGTAGATATACAGAAGACGATGCAAAACTTATTATTGTTCAAATTCTTAGTGTTGTTTCGTTTTGTCATCTTCAAGGTGTTGTACACCGCGACTTAAAACCTGAGGTATATGGAGAGTTTCTTTTTCTGACCAGTTTGGTAAATCTCTTGAATGATGAATTTAACTTTCTAATTTGGACATTGGTTGCAATTCACAGAATTTTCTATTCACCTCGAGAAGTGAAGATGCTGATATGAAGCTTATTGATTTTGGCCTTTCTGACTTCATCAGGACAGGTAATTATTTCGAGTTATTATTTTGTTATTTATGTCCTCCATCTGATGCTTTGATAAGTCAAATTATTACTCAATCTCCTTATAAAACCCCACCACACATTGCTCCCGTCTGGACTTGTTATCGTAATAGGATACTTGTTCGTCTGAGACTGGGCATGCTTGAAGAGTGGAAAAATAATTGCAAACAAAGTAGATTACCATTTGCTTGTTTCATAAGTCAATTCACTTGCCCCTATGGCCAAAGTTTTGTAATTAAGTTACATAGTTTAGTCTATTTTCTTGGATCAGTCTTGAGTTATTTTCTAATGAGACATGCCTGGCCGCTTTAGTTGGTAAGCAGCTGTCTATGCATTTCAAGAATTTGTTGAACTTCTCATTTTTGTGCATGTCATTTGAAACTAATTCTATTTGGCTGTTTGGAATATTCAAATAATATTTATTCATTTATATGTTTCTCATATTTGTCCAGCTATGTGAATTTGTATCTCTGATGTTTGATTAATCCCTGCTGTTTCTTCCAAAACCTCTTCTGTCCAAATTTTGGTGGTCCATCTCTTTGAACTTCTACTGATGTCAAAAGTTTATTAGTTTAACACATTTATACACAAATCTCCAATTTTAAGAAGTTTTGATATCGCTAGAAATGTGGTACCTCTGTTATTCCCATGCGATAATATTTTAGTGCCAACAAGTAGCTACTGTCATGGTGTAGCATCGTTTACTGGTGCGAATTTCTACAATTTTCTTCATGCTAAGTATTCTTTGCACTAATTGTACGTCTCAGCTTCTCTATTCTCTCCTATATCTTGATGGCTGCAGATGAAAGGCTGAATGATATTGTTGGAAGTGCTTATTACGTAGCACCAGAAGTTCTCCATAGATCTTATAGTGTGGAGGCTGATATTTGGAGTATTGGTGTCATCACCTATATTTTACTATGTGGAAGCAGACCATTCTGGGCACGGACAGAGTCTGGAATATTTCGTGCAGTTTTGAGGGCTGACCCAAACTTTGAGGATATGCCTTGGCCATCTGTCTCACCGCATGCCAAGGACTTTGTAAAACGACTTTTGAACAAGGACTACCGGAAAAGGATGACTGCTGCTCAAGCTTTGAGTTAGTAATCTGTTCCATGAGTTGCTTATGAAAGCTATGATTTTACATTGCCCATATATTGCGTAGTCAATGGCTTTTCCTTTTTGAAGTTCTTTTTTGTGCAAAATTGTTGCTGGAGCCAGTTTTATTTTGTTTGTATTTTGTTTTGGCAATTATCCAGTCAGTTCCTGGCATTGGCATTGTTGCATATAATTCACTTGTCAATTATAAATTGTAATATGCTGAATATCCTTGCAAATACAGCTCATCCATGGTTGCGGAGTGAGAGCCATCCTATTCCATTAGACATACTGGTGTATAAGTTGGTAAAGTCGTATCTACATGCTACTCCTTTCAAACGTGCAGCACTAAAGGTATGTGCATGCATATATACATTGACTACTTGTGCTTCTAAAGATGGCCATGTTTTCATCAAATGATTGGTATTTTTTTAGGCTCTTTCAAAAGCTCTGAGTGAGGATGAGTTGATTTATCTTAGGGCACAATTCATGCTTCTGGAGCCTAGTGAGGATGGACGAGTCTCTCTCGACAACTTTAGAAAGGTTGTGAATCTTATGTCCAATATTATGATTGCAATAGTAACTTCCAGAGAGATGCTTTGTTTGTTATTCCAGCACTTTCTTTTTTAATTAAAATAAGATTTGTTTTGAGGTTTGCAGGCTCTTGCAGAGAATGCTACTGATGCTATGAAGGTGTCTAGGGTCCCGGATATTCTACATGCGGTCAGCTCTTATCCACTCATTCCACTTTCTCTTAACAAAATTATTTCTTATGTACATAATTATGCACCTAACATTTTAGTCTAGTCCATTTCTGCACTTTGACGTAGCTTCAGTCATGAATAGTGGAACTGAATAACTCTATGCATTCATGCTTTTTGTTATTCAGATGGGACCATTGTCCTATAGAAAGATGGACTTTGAAGAGTTTTCTGCTGCTGCAGTTAGCACTTATCAATTGGAGGCCCTTGAAAATTGGGAGCAAATTGCTTCCACAGCTTTTGAGCATTTTGAACAGGGGGGTAACCGAGTAATATCAGTAGAGGAATTGGCTCGGGTAATTTAGACTATGGCTTTATCAACTGTGCAATTTTTTGGTGATATATTCTAATTAATCATTTAACATTGGATTGATGCAGGAGTTAAATGTGGGGCCTACTGCTCACCATATGCTTAGAGATTGGTTGACGAGCAACGGAAAACTGAGTTTACTTGGGTATACCAAATTTTTGCATGGTTTGACGCTTCGTAGCTCAAACATGAGACATCACTAGCTAAGGTTTTCTTCTCTAGCGTGCGCATTTGATCATGCATAGCAATTTAAAATATTATACATTTGGAGGAACCTTAATTTTCTCCTATAGGATATTATTGAAGAAAAAAATTTGTTGTACAAATGTAGTTGTAGTCGAGTTGACTGGAAGGATGTCTCAAGTCAGGAACTTATACAGTTGGTCCGGTTAACTCAATTTTCAGGCGCTTGGACCCAGCAAATACTGATAATCACTTAATTTTTTTTTCTCGATATTGAATCAAATTGACTGGATTTCAGAGGGGTAAGTGTTGAAGAAAGTGTTGATAGTGTTTGTCATGCGATACAGTTTTGCCGTACTTGATTTGGCAGTGATGTTATGTAAATTATAGAGATGGACATGATATATACAGTGAGGTGGTAATCGACTTCTTGTCTTTTCTTGGTCTTTAAGCACTAAAAACTTTTGCATTTTTTTGGTTATAAGATTTTTGTTTTCATGATTTGGTTTTATGATGGAGTTTTTCAAAGAGCATTGTAAATGAGTAAGAACGATATTTTACTTATATATGTACAACATTCTATGTTATTAGCTACTTTTCCTTTTGGAGTTTTTGAAACTTTTCTCGAGAGCTTTTGGAACGTAAGGCAGCGATTGGATATGTTTTCATTTTGAAGATTTTCCGTTTGCTAGAGAATAGCGGTACAAAAATTCTTGGAAAAAAAGATGAATTTTGAGATTGTATTGGATATGAGATGAAAAAATAATGATGAAAATTGATTTGATATAAAAGGAGTAAAATAATGATTGGTAGTTGTGTGAGTGAGTGAATAGTGGACTATGTGGGAGGATGTTTAATAATGATTAGATGTTTTTGGAGAAGTGTGTAGATGTGATTGATAAAAGGAAAAATGAAATTGAATGAATAGTGTATTTTTGAAAATTTTCATAAACATTCAGACTGCGATTGGATATGGAAGAAATTTCATTTTCGATCCGCTGGATAAATATTTTTAACCAAACTTGCGATTGTTTATGAATTTTTTTAGAAAATATACTATTCTCTCACTTTCACTTTTTCTCATTTTTTCTCTTATCAATCAAATATACACATTTTTTCATAAAAAACTAATCATTATTACACATTCTCCTACAAATTTCACTATTAACTCACTCACACATTTCTAACTACCAATCATATCCAATCATTATTTTACTATTTTTAAATCAAATCAACTTTCATCATTACTTTTTTTTTTGTTTTTTTTACTTTCATCATTACTTTTTCATCTCACATCCAATCAGACTCTCAAAATTCATCTTTATTCTTCCAAAAAAATTTTTTTTACCACTATTATCTAGCAAAAGGAAAATTCTCAAAATGAAAGCATATCTAATCGCATCCTCACATTTTGGGATAAAAAAAATCTCTAGCGAAGCGAAAATGAAATTTTTGATAAAGTAGCGATTGGATATGTTTTCAGTTTGAAAATTTTCTTTTTCTAGACAATAGTGGGAAAAAAAGATTTTGGAAGAAAAACTATGAGTTTTGAGATGATGATTAGATGTGAGATGAAAAAGTAATGATGAAAGTTGATTTGATATAAAAAGAGTAAAATAATAATTGAATATGATTGGTAGTTAGAAATGTGTGAGTGGGTGAATAGTAGAATTTGTGAGAGGATGTGTAATAATGATATGTGATGTGATGGAATTTTTGAAAAATGGGTAGAAGCGATTGGTGGGAGAAAAAAATGAAAGTGAATGAATAGTGTATTTTCGAACATTTTCATAAGCATTCACATTTTTGAGTTAAAAATTTTTCTCTAGTGGAACGAATGAAATTTTTTGATAAGCAATCGCTATCTAAGCAATAGCTTCCTAAATACTTCAATTATTTCACTTTTGATCTGCTATTCGTTTTTGACACCATATATTTTGGAGAGAAAAAATGGCGGAAGAATTCCTAGATATATCCCTAGCTAGCAACTCAAATTGGTGCCCGATGTCAAATTTTCCTCTCCGACAAGGAGCAACTCAAATTGGTGCCCGACGTCAAATTTTCCTCTCCGACAAGGTGCCAATTTGAGAAACGTTCCATATCATTCGATGCACTACATTCGCTCCACAAAATAAAGCTAGATCTTATGCTAAACTTGTTCCATGACATACGCCTCTAGTTCTAGGTGCTGCCGTGAAACTTGTTCCACTTCCCACTCTCCTTTGCTGAATGATTGACACGTGTCAATACATCTAAAAAATCAACAATACATGTTTATCATATAAACACATGCCAATCTCCAAAAAGTGGAATATGACATGGAACACACAAAGTGGAACAAGAAATCTCTATGTACCCTTATTCTTAAATAAAACAACATCAAAATGACAAAAATGTCCAAGTTCCAACTAACACATAATCAATAGAGGAAATGACACGAATTCTCAAATGTTTGTAATGAGTTGGGAGGAGTGGATGGGAGGGAATAAATTTCAAAGACACTAAAAGATTGTCAGTTAATTAATAATTTTGCTTTGCGCCACATTTTTTTTAATAAGTTGGGAGTAGTGGTTGGATGGGAGAGAATAAATTTCAAAGAAACTGAAAGATATAGGGTTCGAATCCCGATCAACACCCTTACAAATGATGATTGATACCACTTAAGCTACAAGCTCGTGGTTAATTTGCTTTGCGCCACTTGGTAAGTTAATTTGTTAATTTGCAACAACCTTATATATATAAATCGTCATGATCAAATTAACAAGATGATAACTACTCAACTAAAAATAGTCAACAAAAAGAAAAACAAAGCTTACCCTCACAATCCTGCAAAATATTGGAAGCAGAAAAAGGATGAAATAGAAAGAAACTAATAAAAACTCGTAATAGAATAATGTATATAGCTATTTATTCAAACCCTAAAACAGGTGACGAGATGATGATTATGATGGAGATGGCGGTAGTCTTCATCGATGATGCGTTGAACAAAGCGGAAGTGGTGGACATGGCAAGGGATTGTAATGGTACCCTTTTGATCAAAACCATACTCTTCCTCAACTTCCTTCAATAGTTGCAAGAACAATGGATGATTGAAATAAATAACTGGAATTATCAATCTCTCCAACCTTTATCGCCACACACCCTTTTGGTACATCTTTTACCACTTCATCATCAATTCTTCTGCTCTTTTCGCTGCCACCTCTACCCATTCAATAAAAATCTATATATATATTATATTATTGCAAAAAGACCTATCACGTTTCTCTTTAATTTTGGCTAGCTCAAAAGGTTTATTTTTTTGAGACCTGTTACGTTTCTCTTGATTTTGGCTAGCTCAAAAAGTAAGTTTATTTGTCTAGCTCGAAAGGAGAGTATATATGATCGAGGGAGGTGATACTATAGTTTGTCATGGTTAATTAAAAACTCTGACAACGGAAAACATAGGAATAGGCAGCTAAAATAACATATGTACATGTACTAATAGGTAGAGATTCTCAAAGGTTCCACAATCTTGAAAACCAATAAGTCTTCATATAACCATACTTGGGAATTAATTCATATACTGGGAAGATATTATGATCTCTTAAAATGCCAAAACCAGTGTGGGGTTGTTAAAGCAGTCAGTCGTCAGAAGTAGTCAATTATTCAACTGGCCATGATGTAGAGCTGAGACCACACTTGGACACCACGTTGGCATAGGGCATGGCACGTGTTGATCAGGTGGGTCACCCAATTTACTATCCATACAATGCTCTTGGGCATATGCGAGCTGATGAAGATTTGGCAGAAACTCATATACTGAACAACATCCATGTGGGTTCGATTCGAGGAGCAATCAACTATTATTAGATTTGGAGGATCGAACATAAGTGTTCTCTTTACTTGGGAGAATCTGGTCATGGGCGGACCTACATTTAGACTAAGGAGGGCCTTAGCCCCCCCCAAACTTTTTATTCTATTACTTATATATATATATATGTATGTATATGTAGTATTTTAGTGTTTTTGTTCAAAACTAAATTATTGATCAATAAAATGTGTTATATAAACCACATAAGCCCATGACTATTACCTTTAAGTTTGAATAATACTATGCGAATCTTGATATATATCATAATATTTAAAATTGTTAAGTTACATCTTGATTAGAATTTAATGTATTTTGAAATATTTAACTATGAATTACTGATATAATTTTTTGATGCAAAGATAATGTATTTAACATAATTATCATATATATTTGATCACTAGTTCTTTAACTGTTAGCGTTGGAGCTGGAGCTGCTATCCTCAGGCATAGTCAGGCGTAAGTTTGGAAACTGAGTTACAAAAAAAAAAAAAACATTATTAGAGATATATAAAAAATTTGTAAATTTATACATATAGCCATGTAGGGGTGATGCTTAGTAGGTCTAGTCTTTACCTAAATAATTGAACTTTTTAAGAAATAAATTGTAATTTTAAAAATTAAGCTGATCTTTTGAAAAGTTTTAAAGAAGTTAAAATTAATAAATTGTGAGACGGGAGGTATTATGAGATGTTACAGTCACTTCAGACCACTTACAACCACCATGTTCACATACAATAAATAATTTGTGTCAAACATGTTAGTAATTGTAAATTGCTAGTATAATCTATATTTATGGATTAATCCATAGTTAAATAAAAAAAGCACAAACATCTTTAACTTTCTTATTGATCATGATCATTATCAGGAAATTAGATAATTAATATACCAAATAATTCATCTCAAACATGTGAAGTTTACTTAGTTTATTTTTAGGGGCGGCCTTAAGATGGATAACGTGGTGCCGCCGCACAAGACCCCAACATATTACTAACTGTAAATTTCTAGTATAATCTATATTTGATAATCCATAGTTAAATAAAAAAAAGCACAAACATCTTTAACTTTCTTATTGATCATGATCATTATCAGGAAATTAGATAATTAATATACCAAATAATTCATCTCAAACATGTGAAGTTTAGTTAGTTTATTTTTAGGGGCGGCCTTAAGGTGGATAATGTGGTGCCGCCACAGGCCCATTGCAAAAGCCCCGTGAGTTATATATATATATATATGCGTGTGTGTGTGTGTGTGTGTGTGGGTTATATGAGACCACCTCATAGAGTGAGTCAATGAGGACCAATCCTAAACGTATATCTAATTTTTCCAAAGGCCACGATTTAACAAGCTTAGTTGGAGATTATAAGCTAATTAATTAAACACAGGGGTAAATTAGTCATCGTCCAAAACAACCCAAAATAATGGATTGGTGATTATAAAAGATCACGCAATACTTGCCAAAATCTCATAGCAAAATCAACGTGAGAAATTCTTCCTCCTTCTTCAACGCACTACTGTGAGAAATTCTTTCTCATTCCTCCTTGCCAAAAATAGTTTAACCTTCTCTACTCAACGCACTACTGTGTGAAAAAAATTGCAGACAATTCGCCATAGTTGCTAGAACTCGATTACAGTTCGAAGGTTGCTTATGAAGACGCAATTTGTTTCTTGTATAGATGTGTTATGGTGCTTTTATATAGCTATCGAATAAACAAGTAATAAACAAAAAACCTGTACTACATAAGTATAGTCCCAAGGGTTGATAAAGTAAAGTCTGGGAGGGGAGGGGTTGAATAGACTTTACCAACTTTTCGATTTAGTCCTTTTAAAGTCAGAGTTTTAACCATAGGTCGGTTGGGTTCTTGGTGGATAGCTTAGTTTACCTACACAACAGAGTTAGCCACTCAACAGACTCGACTGAGCTGTTGATAAGATAACTCAGCTGATTCAGTTAACTCCTTAAATCTTCAGTAGACTTGGTTTTTACAGCGGAAGACTTTCACCCTTGTTTAAAATATGTTTTTCAACACTTGTATTAAGCTTAGTTATTATCAGTTGACTTAGCAAATAAAACAAACAGCAATACAGATATGCAAGAATAAAAGTGCAGAATGTAAAAAGCACAAAACAATTTTTATAGTGGTTCGAGGATGGGGTAATTCCTCTAATCCACTCTTGTCCAACCCCTGGAGGTATCCACAATGTAGCTGTGACTTTGATACAAAATGGTGACAGTCCAACCTAGGCCTTGATCACACAGCTGGTTTGCTTCTGGGACTCAACTTCTTCACAAAACAGCTGTCGTGCTACTTCAGCTCCTTCAAACTCTTGGATTTGTTCACACGGCCCTCCAATGAGACCAAAGCTCCTGGTTGGAAATGGAATCTCACTACACCTCCTTCAATCTTGGAGTGTAGACCCCTTATTCTTTCAAACAAGTTTTTCTCTTCAATACTTTGAAGTTGTCTTTCCTTCACTGAGTGTGTTGGACTAATTTCTTTTGAGTTTAGGCTTGAGGATATGAATAGAATGCTTGAGAGATTTTTGCTCTTGCTTTGTAGGTTAGTGTCTATTACTTTGCTTGCATTCATAACCTTCTCTCAGAGTATTCCTCAGCCTTTTATAGTGCTTACTTGAAAAATATATCCGTTGAAGAGATATATGTATTTTTCAAACTATATTTTGAGGTCGTTGGCTTGTCTTGTCATGCAGTTTGATGTAGACTGATCCTTGAATTTAATGTTTTGCATCCTTTCCTTAAACTATGCAGGTTTTCAGCTACATCTCATTGGTCCCTTGCTTTTTGCACTCTTTTAGCAAAACAACTTTAAGGTTGGCAGTTTGACACATGCCTAATTTCAGCAAACAATTGACTTTGCTTTGACAACAGATCTCTTGACTTTCTTTGATCTTTTCTTTGCATAACCCTTTGATGACCAACTCCACTTATCTTGGAGTGACTCAATTTGTCGATCTATTTGACCGAGACAACTTTTCTTTCACTTGACTAAGACTTGTCTTCACTTCACTCAGCTGCCACACAGCTGAATCTTCATCTTGATCTTCAGTCGAGTCCTGCATTCTTCAACTTGGCTGCTTCCACTCAACTTATAGAACCCTATTTATTACAAGTTGATTTACAGTAGAATTGGGGTGTCAACTTCCGAATCTAAGTTTTATATGGTATCATCAAAATTTATTACATAAATTTCCTGACAATTTCCTCCCTTTTGATGATGCCAAAACTTAAATAAAAATATCAAAGTAAATAGTGCATTAACAAAGAATGATTGTATGAATATGTCATTTTATTGAACATATCATTCTTGCACTTTACAAAGCATTACAAAGTACAATGAAAAAGTATACAAAGTACTTATAAATTTCTGTGTATTTAGACTAATGTAAAAATACAACACGAAGGTGTCTTCAGCAGTCTTTAACGCCTATGATGTTTCCTTCTTATCTCATCTTCTTAAGCTCTTCTCTGGTCTTCATCTCTCTTCCTCTTCTTCTTCCTTCCTTTTCTTCTCATAGGCTCTTCGAGAAGCTTCATCATTTGTTCTTCTCTCCTCCATTCTTGATCTTGAGTTTTAATTTCCAGCTCTTGTCTCCTGGCTGCTTTAGCGTTCTTCCTGGAGACTTCTCTATTTGCAAGGTCATTCAATCCACCATATAAATGGTCTTTCTTCAAAGGATTTACGTATGTGTAATTTATAGGCATTCTTGGTGGAGTGGCTCTGCCACTTCCACCACTTCTTCCCTTTCTTCTTCCAGAAACAACTTTTCCCCTTTGAGTGTACTGAATTGGCTGAGCCTTAGAAGTTTGATGACTGCTTCCTTCAGTCTGCTGCTTCATAGCTGATTTGCAAATCTCTACACCTTTTTCCCAGTACAGATCCCATTCCTGCTCAAGGGTTATTTTCTCGAAAAAACCTTCTGCCTGGAGAGTTTGGAACTCCTCCAGCGATTTTGGTTCTGACCCTGCATCTGGAGCATGTGGTTGAGGGAGCTTCACAGCTGGAGAGTCTGGAAGTAAACCAGCTGCGGGACCTTGAAACTTGGTCTTTAGATCTTCAATACGTTCATGCTGCCTTAAGTTGACTTCTTCCAGTTCAGCTTCCATAGCAACTTTGGTCTTCTTCAGAGCTATGTCAACTTTCTCTTCAGCTGACATCTCTTTTGGCAGTTAGGAGTAGAGAGAGCTGGTAGATGAGCCATGTTGGGGTTTTTCAAGAACAATCTTCAAAGGGGCCTTCTTCATTTCATTCATTCCCCCTTAATATCTTCCCCCTTTTGGCATCATCACCAATAAGAGATTTCTGAGAAGGTTTAGACAGAATAAGATCCAGTTTGTCGTGCATTGCTGAGTGAGCTGCTCTATGTTCAGACTACATAGCCTTCATTTCTGTACTCATTATTTTCATCTCGGCATTATAACCATTATCTCTAAGTGCATATTGCTTTCAGTTGTTTGAAGGTCTTGCTTGAGTTGAGCCCTCAACAATTCCATATCCGTCGCCTGGTCAATTCTGAAAATATGATCCCTCTGCCTCTGGTGAAAATTTGCATTTTCAGCACTCCAAATCACCAACTTTGCAAATAAAGATTTGAAGTAGCTGACTTGTTCCCTTCTTAGTGGTTTCATCTGAGATGTCTATTCCCTGATCCTAAGAACTGTTCCGCGAATATCTCCCGATATCATGGTATCATGATTATCCAGCTGTTGGTTTCAGGCAGCAAAACCTCTTTCCATATTTTGAATCTCCAAACAGATAGCCTTGAAAGCTTTTTGGAAGTCTGCTGCGTTAGGTGGCTGCTCTTCTGGCCACACTGCATCAAAATCGAATCCAAACAACACTACTCTCAAATCATCATCGGAGCCTCGTAGTCTTGAGGTGGATCTCAACGGTGTATCTTAACACTTTCTTGTGGGACTCAGTTTCAAGGGGTACCTCAACTACGAATGGAAAAGTAGTATGAGAATAAGTCATCTGGGACAACAAGAACTTCTCCCACTCCTCCTTTGGGAGCCTTCCCTTTGCCCTTGAGACTGGCTTCAACTCTATGTGCCTCATTTTTGTTTGACATCAAAGATCATTCTATAATGTGTTGGCACTGAGCCGATCGATCCTTAATCTGTCTTAACAACTTCATTGATCTTAGTGGGTGCTTCCTTTTGAGTTTTCGGTGCCTCAACTACCTCAGCAACATCATGGGCTGGTGATGGAACCATTAGGGGTGGGCCATCAAGTAATACAAATTTCGCTAAGGCAGTTTCCTCGCGTGCCTTTTTAATCTCTCTCGCCGCAACTTACTCAATTTACGGGTCTCGATGGTTTTTCTTTGGGAGCGGACTCAACTTCATCATCGTGTCAAGAAATCCCACATATACATTTTCCTCAGTCGTCAGCAACGATTTTTTCTTTTCAAAGCGACTACGGTTGAGGAGCCGATAGTTTTTCCTTTTTCTTCAGAGCTTTACCCGAGGAAGTCTCAACCTCCTTTGGGCCTTCATTACCCTCAACAGCAGTCTCAACCACTGTAGGGCCTTCTACATTACCTTTTGCAGTCTCAGCTGCATTAGGGTCTTGGACATTCCCTTCTGCAGACGAAGCTGCATTGGAGTCTTCAGTAGTGGCATCCTTCAAGGTCTGAACCTCTTGGATTGCGCTTTCATGACCAACTGTCTCAACTGCCATGGTCTCCTGTCCATCCTTTGCCTTAGCTACAACAACAGCTTCATTGGCCTTCAGGGCAGTTGGAATTTCAGCTGAGACAGTCTTAACCGTCTGATCCTCGTCAATTCCACTCTGTTGTATGATTTCAGTCTCCCCATCGCCTCCTATCTTAAAATTTGTGAGGTTTCCTACATCCTCCTCCAACTCGGTTGTGGTGTGTGTAGTTTCCCCTTCAGCTGGGGCACCAGCTCATTCGCGGTTAGTGGGATCCCTGGACACGAGAGACTCGGTTGTTGTTCCCTTTGAGTGAATGGCAGTTATCTCAACAACTATCTCAGGGGTTGGCTTAGCTAAGTTGTCCTCTACTTCTCCTTTCTTAGCTTCATCGTCAGTGTCCCTGGTAGGTCCTTCGGAGTGCGCAGGTGAGGTTGAGGCATCAATGGTTCTTACCATTTCCATGATGTCAGGGGTAGGAAAGATTTGCATGGATGATGACTCTCCAGGGCCCCTTTGCACTATTTTCTCATGCAGCTCCTTGGACTCTCTTAAGCTTTGCTTCAGCTCAGCCTTCTCAACTGGATCATCAACATCCAGCTCTTCTACAACGCTGTCACTACTGCTGCTTGAACTTTGCAAAGAACTTTTAGGAATATTAGTGAAGGGACAAGAGTGAGGTTTCTTGGACTCCTCAATCGCCTTGGCCTTCTCCATCACCTTTATCTTATCCTCATTCTTCTTCTGATAAAGGATGGTTGTGCGGAAATATGGATCCAAAGCAGACCGAATGGAAATGTTTCCCAAAAGGTTTAGGAGTTCTTCCTCCTCCTCAATGAACTCTGGGCTTTGGAATTGAGACTGGCCCAGACTTCCAGGCTCTCAGTTCATAGCCTCTCTTGAATGTCAAGGTAAGCAGGAGATAATACTTAGAGATCATCATCATCATCATCATCCTGCTGCAAAGGCTCTCCAGCAGCCTTGCCTTCCTGAGCAACAATTACATCTGTCTGAGGGGATTTGACAGCTAACTCTTCATTTCCTTTGTCACCGTATGCAGTTGATTCTCAACGGTTTCCTAACATCTATCTCTTGATGTGGCTGAGCAACAGTAGCTAATTCTTGCTCAATGCCTTTGGACTCAACTGCTCATCATCAACCACCTTCGATGTCTGCTGTTCTTCGACATCAACTTCTTCTTCTTCAGCTGTCCTCGACTTTATGACTTGCTTCTTGAAAGCCTCTTAAAATCATAACCTTCAAGCCTAGTGCTCCTTAAATTTTCGGCCCTTCTCTTTCAAGCTACAAGATATGAATCTTCAAGTTAAAGGTGAAGAGGAAAATGCTTGAGTTTTAGGAAAAAATGTTGAAGAAAGAAGTGAAGAATTCTTACCTTATTTTTTTCCTCCAATTTGTGGCCTTAAGGATTTGAGGGGAAGAGAGTTGTGTTTTTGTGATGAAAATGGCAAAGTGTGGGAAGAAATGGTATAGGAACAATACCATTTCTAGCCCTCAAGTGCCCCCTATCACTTAAGCTTTCATGTGGTTTGTTTTGGGGTTTGGGATGGAGGCTCATGCTTGCATGGAACAATGCAAGGGTTGCCTTAGGGTTTGAGGGGCTTACATGCTTGAAGTCAATAAGACAAAAGAAAAAAGAAATACTTGTTCCCCTCCCCCTGGCCGCCCATCGTCATCGTCATCAATCTTTCCAATTTTTGTTTTTTGTATTTTGGTGATAATTAAGTCCACTTATCCACCTCTAATCCTCCTTATCGTTCTTTTATAACTTAGTCTTCTTATATAAGTCAACCTTTCTTATTTCTAGCTCTTATGATAAGTCACTCAATCTCTATAGTTGGTATTAATAAAATGCTAGTGTATGATTTAATGAAATTATAAGCTTAGGGATAATTAGTAATTATCAATTAGTAAGTTAAAGAAAATAAAATAAAATAAAAAATTAGTAGTTAGATGTTAAGAAATTCGAAACTAGGGTCACATTTTATTAATAACAATATTGTAACACTAGCCACATAGTACATTATCCGGAATATTACAAATTCAAGCTAAATAAAAATCGGAGCCTCACAAAAATAATATTTATGTTTTTACCTAGTTAAAGGTATTTTTATTAAATAATAATAATTTAATTTGTATGATTGATTAGCGGATATAATTAACTCTACTTTATAAAATAAAACTTATCACCTTAATTTATTATGGAAATGGAAAAATTTGAAAACTGCAAACAACACTCTGACCTACAAATTTTGTAAATAACAAACGCCGCCAGCCCAATTGAAAGAAGAGAAAACCCTAGCTCCCTCACCGCCTCACTCTATAAGTACCACCAGTTTTCACCTCAAACCTCATCAGGTCGCGCAGCTATCAACACAAACATAGATATTCACTTAGATCTAAGCTTGCAAAAGCTCCATACATTTCAATACTTTTCAATTCAATATATAGATTGTTGGCAATGATGATTGTTTAGTGATAGGTCTCGTTCGTCGTAATGGCATTTTCTATGCCTTGCCGACCATCCTGATATATCACCACCCATAAACTGAGTCCAACTTTTTTTCTTTACATCTGTATTCAGGTGTACATCAATTAGGTAATTTTTGTTTTTATTTTTAGGTTTTCGGGATTTTCCCGGAATTTCCTTGTTATTTTTTAATTGTTTTTTGTGTTGAATTTTTTAATAAATTGGCCTATGATTAAGAAATTAATCTGTTGACAAGCATATGTCCGAAAGACCACATGTGGATCTACCTAATCTTCTCTATGAGGCTGCTATTTTGTTTTGTTTATGTTTGATGGTTCGTTTTCTTCTCTGTTTGTACTAGTTTTTCATTTACTATTTGAGTAAAGTTTGTGGGTTTTATCAAGGTATGAAAAAAGAATTTATTTTTCTAAATTTTTTAAGTTGCCAATGATGATTGACGTGGTATTCATGAAAATTCATTGATTACAACCACACTACTGCCTTCCTTCTGAGGCTTTGTTTCTAATTCACTGGTTATATGATTTTTTTAGTATCAATCGGTTGCAGAAGAGGTTTATGCTATTGGTAATAAAAGAAAAATAACTTTTTATGCTGTTCCTTTATGGTAATACTGTTGATCTTCAAATTATCCTAATTAAATGGGGGTCACGTGATGATCGTAAGCATAGTTCAAATGATTCATTTGTGATTATAATACCTTTATGGTCTTTCGCTCCTATCTGATGACTCCCATAGTCTACAGTTCCTTTTCTTTTTATTTCTTTTCATTCCTTATCATTATATTTAACAGTTTTTTTTTGGTGCATTAAGGTAAATGTACATTATTGTTCGGCTAGGAACTTTGGGACGAGGATGAACATAATATTGGTCTCGTTCGTCGTAATGGTGTCTGTCATGATACCTTGCCGACCATACTGATATATCACCACCCATAAACTGAGTCCCTTTTTCTAATTCTGATGGGAGTCACATTTTGAAACGTGTTTTTCAGATTTTTATTCTCTACATTTGTTGGCCGATGATTATAATTTTTTCCAAGACAAGCATATGTCCGAAAATTCATGTGGACAGACTATTCTTACAAATGAGGCCTCTGCTTTGTCATTTTAATAATTATTATATTTTGTTTTATATTTGTTGTCTGAGCCAATGTGATTTTAGTCTTGATCAAGGATGCCTTTTTGTATTAAAGGAGAGAATTTTGTTTCTGGTGATTTTGATATTCCATACGGAGCCAAGGATGACTGGTGCTTTATTTCTGACACCTCTTGTATGAGAAGAGCCTTTGGCTCTTCTATGAGCACATAAAGCATCTATCTGAGCCTCATTATTATTTTTCATTTCATATTTTTTCATGACTGGCTTTTATTCAATTTACATTCTATTTTGAATTTTCTATGTATGCTTTGGGTGGAATTTCAGGCAACCCCCTTCTTTTGTAGAAGTTTGGAAGGGTGGTGTTAATCTGCTCATAAATTAATCCACTTTTGCTCTTCAGACTTGCTGATTATTTCCTTGAAGCTGGTCTAGTAAGCCTAAGTACATTTAATTTCTTGCAATGTTCGATTCTTGTTTTCTGTTTTAGGCCTTGTGTATGATCATCTCTGGTCATTCTCCTTTTTAAGTTTTAAATTCCTTAGAATTTGAAACTGGTTAGTTCATTTCAGTTTTCTAACAAACAAATTTTTTCTTCTTTTTTTTTTTGATCGGTAACAAATTTTTCTTCTTAACAATAAGCTATGTAAAGCTTCGCTATCTGGTTGACAGGATTGATTTTGGTTTCCTATCGACTCGTTCCCTAGAAGCTAAAGTAAGTGTGTTGCTCTTTTATGTCATTCTATCACTTATTTGTTTTGTGTTGGATAACACTAGGGCAACTACATAACATACAAAATTAAAAAAATTAAGATTGTATTGATGTTATTCTTTTTCAAGGGAGAATAGAGAATGGCAACCATGATGAGCTCTACAGACCTGTAATGATTGCGGATATGATCGCAATTATTATGAACATCTAAGGGACTGAGTTGTTTCATTCTATATGTAGTCTATTATTTTATTTATTCATTTTGCTTTACTTGCATGATGTATCTTGTCATACTTATCTTGCATCGTGTGGCATTATTACAAGTGAAGCTAGAAATTTGTTCCTCTCGCTATCCGGTGGTACTTCTATAGTTCATTTGGACGTTGGGGAACTAGATTATTCTACATATGGATTTTCCAATTTTCTATATTGTAATTTTAATATTTTTATTATCCTATAACCTTCAGGCTTCAAGGGTGATGAAGGTTCTTGTGAATTGTGATACTTCTGTGTGGTCATTATTGTGACTTTGGAATTAGTTAATCTTCAGCTTCTTTTAATCTTTTTTATTATATTGAGGGATAATTACAAAAAGTACCCTTGAGGTTTGACCTAATTACAAAAGAACTCAGTTAACTTTAAAACTTACAAAAAGCACCCGTGAGGTTTGATTTAGTGTTAAAATTAGGGGGTAATCTGCAATGATTTTACAAATATGAAGGGGGATTTTGAAATATATTTCAAACCTCAGGGGTATTTTTTGTAAGTTTTAAAGTTAGCTGGGTTTTTTTGTAATTAGGTCAAACCTCAGGGGTATTTTTTGTAATTATCCCTTATATTAATGAGTAACCGTAAAATTCGTGAATTTGTGAAAATGTAACTTTTGATATCTTGTTTTTCGTTAGTAGGAAATTTTTGTAGAGGAGATTAGATGATCTACCTGAATATATTTGAATTTGGCCGCAGACAGTAATTTTCGCAACAACTCCTTATATTTTTGTCCTTTTCAGCCTTCAAATTAAATGCATCCAAATTTTTAATTCTTTATCAAAGATAGTTGTCGGACAAACTTTTCACTGATTCTGTAATTGAAAAAAATAGTTGTCGGACAAACTTTCAATGAAACAAACATATTTTCTTTGTTTATACAAAATTGTAATTAACTATATTAGAATTATCAAAACACAATTAATGCTACTATGACTTCGGAGATACGGAAAGCTCTAAAATCGTCGAAGTTTGGAGATTTTTCAAATACGTCTCTGAAACCGAACCGCAGAAAAAAATTTCATCTTGGACTGTATTGAAAGTTCGGGATGGAGATTAGATCAATATAAAATCCTCAAATTGATATATTTCTCTAGTTTATATTTTTAGTGTAGTCTCAAAATAAAAACTATTAAATTAAACTAAAATAATAGCAGGTAAAACATTTTTAAATTTAAATTTAATAACCTCTATCAAATAATAATATTCTATTATTTGGGGAATTGTCTTTCTATTAACTTAGAATAATTATAATTAATTAATAATTTTGATAAATTAATATTAAACAAAAACTTAATTCTATAAAAAATATTGTTTTATTTGAATAATTGTTCTTCTATTAACTTCGAACAAATATCTCTATGAAATGACTCTTTTTATAACTTAATTACTATTGTTTTACAAAGTTATAATCTCAATTTCTCTTACTTAAGAACTTAACATAATAGTTGCATTGTCTTGGCTTTTTTTTATAAATATGTTTTATATTCAATTTAATTTCAAATAATTTGTAATTAATTTAATATCAAAATATAAATAGAACAAAATAATGCATGATTTATAAAATATTTAAAATTGGTTCTAGCTTCGGGTATTTGAGAAATCTCTTGAACTGTACTAGGAATATTTTTGGGACATATTTTTGGTTAATAGATTTTTCGGTTGAATATTGGTTTGATTTTAGTAATCTCCAATTCTCGTGTACAACATAGTAAGGACTAATTCGTAGCTTCAAAGATGACTCTTTGGCCTTTAGAGCATCTCCAAAGGACAGCCAAACCTACCGGCAGCCGCTTATTTCTGCCAAATTGGGCTCTCCAACCCCACCGCTAGAGTCCACGGTTTTGTAAAGTGGGTGAATAGTTGGCCGCTTCATGTGGTGTTGTACTATTCACTCCTCTAAACATTTTTCGTTTTTTTTACTTTTGTGTAAGTTAATGTTTTTCCTTTTTCTTTGTCACTTTTGTTTAAAAATTGTTACTTTAATTTCAACTTCATACAATACATAAGATAACCTAAAAAAAATCAAATACAATAAAATTACAATAACCTAAAATATGTATAATAATAATAAAAACATAAAGAGACAAAATACGAAATAAGATAACTCGAACCTATAATACATTACTTTTTCTAGTAAGGCCCAAGTCCACTTCCTGATCTTCTAAGATCTTGAAAATAACCCCCAAACATTTTGAAATTATTACTAGCCCTTGGTTGATAGTTGTTCTTCTCTTTTCAATAATTCTTGTTTGCTTTTCCGAAAGTACTCGCGTCGATTGGTATACAAAAGATTTTTTTTTGCTTTTAGCATTTGCCTTTGTGCTTCAATTTTTGTCTTTGCACATTAACTCTCCAATAAATCTCTTAGTTTTGGTTTTCTTCTCTAATCGTGTTTAGAAACGGCCTTTGTGATCGGGAATTTCGTAAAGTATTATCAAACTTCGAAAAATCTTTCATAACTTTTGAACTTGAATCCTTTTTTATATTTTGAGTCTATCATCATTAGTTGTTTTGCACGATCAAACTGCATAATGAATAAATCATGTTAAAATTAAATAAAAGGTAAAGAAAATTTAAAAAAAATATAATAAATGATTGGCTTACATCTTTTTTAGAATTTAATTTATGAAATAGCAGGGAGTGTTCTTTTTTTTTTGGTATGCACCTATTTCAGAAGTGTTCTTTTTTTTGGTATGCACCTATTTCCGAATCTTGTGAGATGTCATCAACTACATGGACATCTTCATCAAAAGTATAATTGGAATTTTAGGATGAGGCCATTTGAGGTTATAGATTCAAAGACATGAAATCCAAATAAGAATATTTGAGTACAATTACTTCTATTATGCTCAATTTTTTCAAAAGCTCTGCAGAAAGAATACATGTGGGTTATGCTATAGTTTGTCAAAAGCTTGCACACGCTTTTTTAAAAGCCTATCAGCACACACATGTGACATGTAGTTACAACTATTCTAAAAGCAAAAGTATTAAACAATTATAAAAGAGCTTACACACAAATTTATTCAAATGAATTCCAATCACGCTGGCTCTTCTTATGTATTTTCTTCTTCAAGTTCATCCGATGATGAGCTTGAATAATCAGTAGTTATGATACAGAGCAACAATTGATAGCTCAACAAATTTATAACATGTTATATTACAGAATATTTTGGAAACCAAAATGCCCCGACTACCCATGGTGGCTCAGTTCCTAGCCATAAGATAATTCACCGTGATCGAGAAGCAGCAACTCAAAGCCTTTTCAACGATTATTTTTCTGAGAATCCAACATATAATGAAGAAATATTCCGTAGGCATTTTCGAATGTCTCGAGATTTATTTCTTCGTATTGTTGATGCTGTTAAAAATCCTGATGATTACTTTGTTCAACGAAGGGGGTCAAAAGACTTGGGTTGTCTACATTTCAAAAAACAATAGTAGCATTTCGGATATTAGCATATGCTATGCCAACGGATGCGATTGACGAGTACATCAATATTGGAGTCTACTGCAATTGAATGTGTAAAGAGGTTTTGTCGTGCTATTGTGGAGATTTTCGGAGCAATATTTAAGATCACCTACAAGTGACATTGCTAGACTAGATTGTATGCATTGAAGGTGGAAAAATTGTCCAACAGCTTAGGCTCCAATATGCAGTTCACAGTGGAGATCCGACTATTATTCTTGAAATCATTGCTGATTATGATCTTTGGATATGCCATGCATATCAAAGTATGCCCATCTCATAATGATATTAATGTGTTAGAAATATCTCATCTCAAAGTATGCCCATCTCATACGAGATGACGCACCAACCAAACTTCCAGAGAAGTGCCAACTCCAGATGTAGAATGACGATGAATGAAAATATTCAATTTCAAGCATTTCTTGCACGATATAGAAATATTAAAGACAAAGAGGCACATGACACTTCGAAATGTGTTGATTGATCATTCGTGGGAGGAATTTTCTAATTTTGTATCATGTAATTTTTACTTTTGTTAAGGATCTATTATGAAATTTTATTTTTGTGTTTAAATATTAACCAACCGATCAGTGAGTAAGGATTTTTATATATGATATTTTTAATATTAATTATTTTGCAATATTGAACATAAACTAAAACTATGTATCTAAGTTATAAATTGATAAATTAAATATATTAATTCAATATAGAAAAGAAAGAACAAATATGGAATATTCCAATATATAGTGAAATATAGGTGTCCATTGTAGTTGAAACTTAATCCCTCTAAATTTTCCTCTAGAATAGTGATAAAATTACACAAAATTAGAGGCAAGGGTTGAAGATGCTCTTAGACTCGCTTTCGTGGAGTCCCCCTTTAAGTGACAAGGGGGTGATGTAAGGAATTGAAAAAAATATAGTGGTCGGAAAAACTTTCAATGAAACAAACAAATTTTCTTTGTTTATTCAAAATTGTAATAAAATAAATTAGAATTATCAAAACACAATTGATACTTTTTTGGATTCTCTTATTACTATTTTTTTTTTCAGCATCTCTTTGCTAACATTTTTAACAAATATTGTAGGAAAAAGAAACAACCAGAATACACAGAGGGGGTTCGAATCTCAATAAATCCCTCATTGTTAAAGTGATTTCTCATCAGAGAATACTTAGATGAATTTGATTATTCATAATATAATTTTTTTCAAACTTTATTTCAAAGGAAATTTTTACCAGCAATTGGGAAATTTCGATATTACACTACCAACAAAAATAAGCTTCATTCGTTCAATATTATTTGCTGAATTCTTCTTTATTTCTTCGAGTGAAAGATTCTCTAAATTATTTACCGTCTTAGTAATTCGAGTCAAATTATTAAATCCAATTAAGCCTTAAACTGTTTAAAGAATATAATCTAGGGATACCCCTGCTAGGGATGGCAGCGGGATGGGTAGACATGGGTACCCACCCGCCCAAACTCTAATGGGACGGGTATGGATAAGTTTATTCGGGTTTGGGATGGGTATGAGATGCAAAATCAATACCCATTTATAAATGGATAGAATACAGATTTACCCAAAAGGGTACCCGAACCCGCTTATACGATTGAGTATAGGTATAGGGTATCTGTTGATACCCGACCATATAAGCACCCATTTAAATATTTTCATATATATATATATAACAAAATATTTTTAAATAATTAAGAAAAATATTTTTAGCTTAAATAAAGGGCTTTATATACATAATTAAGGCAAAAATTCATGTAGGACCGTCCTACGGGTTAGAACCTGTAAGACGGATCCTCCGACCCGCCAACTATATTTTTTTTAAATATTTTTTAATTAGCTAGGGTTTTAGTTCTCTGTCCTTTTTTCTCTCTCTTCATTTCCCGTTCTTTCCATTCTTCTCCCTTCTTCTCCCATAGAACCCTTCTTCTTCAAGGATGATAACATCTCTAATCCTGTTGATTTTCACCGATTTCTGTCACTATTTTCTTATTCATCTCGCTCTCGCTTTCTTTGTGTTTATTGTACTTTTTATTTGGTTTTTTGTTTGATTTTTTCTCGAGGTCTTCTTCGCACTTTCACTATCACCGCTGAAGATCTTTCCGCCTGGTGTTTTTTGCTCTTGGCCATTGTTTTCCACCATTGAAGTTTGCAGGTAATTAATTTGACAAATTCTGAATTTTTTTGCACTATTTGTAAATATTTTTTGGGGATTTTTTTATATATTTCAAGTATTTCTTAGATTTTTACAGGTTACTGAAGTGGAATAATGCATAGATTTATGTTGAACATTTTCATTAACCTACATTTGTTTGATTTGTTAATAGATGGTGATTGAAATTTTTGGATTTTATTATTTTTGCCCTACTAATAGTATATGTGTGTTTAAGAATTTTTGTTTTTGATTATGATGTTTATAAAATGTAGATTGCTTGAAAGTATCAGAAATTGACCTAAAAGTATCAGAAAATACCTCAAAAGTACCAGTTTTATGCCAACGCATTTGAACATTAAACATATTTTCGTTAAACTGATTTTTTATTTGTTTGTTGTTAAATTGAACTTAATTGAAATTGTTAGATTAAAAGTATCTAAAATTGCCTCAAAAGTATCAGAAATTATTTTAAAAGTATCAGTGTTTCATATTTTGTAGATGATTCAACAGAAACAATTGGTGTACAAGAGAGATAGGGTAAAAGGAAGGGGAAGGGCCAACCCGGAAAAAAGCAGCGTAGGAGAATGGACTCCAAAAATTTGATGTAAAAGAAGAAAGTCCGATGAAGAAAGTTAACACTTGCCTTGGAAAAGATTGCTGAAAGAAACCCGTCAAGAAGCGCAAAAAGAAACCAAAAAAAAAAAAAAATTAAAGCAAAAGAAACTGTAATTGTTGATATTATATGTTGACAAAATTCTTGTGATTATGTATATAATTTTTGTGAATGTTGTCAATCCTTTTGACATTTTCGAAATATATTCATTTTGATGCTGAAAAGTATCGTCTATGAAAAATATTTCTGGGGAGTCCAATATCAATTGAAACAACCGAAAAAGTATCAGTAATTATGTTAAAAATATCAGTAATTATGTGAAAAATATCATTAATCTACAAACTGGGATATGTTAAATATTGAAACATAATTGTGCATGTTAAAAGTATCATAAATTTCCTTAAAAGTGTCTGTATTCTGCACTTGAATATGTAAAGTATTAAAACATAATTGTGCATGTTTAAAAATACCATAAATTACATCAAAAGTGTAAGTAATCTACACTAATTGCTTAAAAAGTATGTTATTACAATCTGATAGCTAAAAAGTATCACTATTTGGTGAAAAAGTATCACTTTTGATGTTTATAATATTTAAAATGTAAAAGTATCACAAAACATCCTAAAAGTATCATATTTATTGCTCAAAAGTATCACTGATGAGATTTGTGGCTTTGTTGGAGGAAATCTAGGAATAAATAAAGGAGAGAGATAAATAGTCCTTCGAGGGGACCACAAAATAAGAGAGAGATATGTTGAGATATGCTCAAAAGATAGGGGACCACAAGATAAGAGGAGAGAGAAAGAGAGATATGCTAAATAGAGGACCACAAGATAAGAGGAGAGAGAAAGAGAGATATGCTTAAAATATCCACACTGGCAGTCACGTGACTTTTGTTTACTGCTGGTACCCGGATCCGCGGATTGTAGGATCCGTCTTACCTATTAAGATCCGTAAGACGGTCCTACAAGAGACCTTCTCCATAATTAAAACATAAAGAATCTTAGTACACAACTTCATTCCATCAAATTGAAAACTGGTTGAGCCAATAGTTTGCAAGAAGTTAATCAATTAAATTTGCTTTTAATTTCATTGATGAATAGTCTTATATAATAATTTATTTTTTAAAGAGTACCTATTTAAATAGTCATCTAAATATTTAAATATTTAAAATATTTTTATAAAATAAACGAGTTTTGGGCGGGTACGAGTAGTATGTGGGTATTAGCAAATTAGTTTGGGACGGGTACGAGTACGGGTAATAAGTGTAATTTTTTAATCAGGTTTGGGATGGGTACGAGTAGTAATAATATTATAGGGTTCGGGTATGGATACTCTTAAATGGGAGGGTGCCCTACCCATTGCCATCCCTAACCCCTGCCGTATCATCCGGATGGGTGGAAATTTGGTCCCGTTCCGAATGGCACAAGAAGATGAAAGAATCAAGCACAATTGACCATATCTAGCGAACTGGAACCAAAACTGAACCGAAAATTTCAGTTCGGTTTTCGGTTTTAAGGTTTAAACACATATCTAGCAAAAATAAAAAGAAGCATATCTCAGATTTCTTCACAACCCCAACTCCATGTCTCAGTCTCCAGGAATCTAGAATCCGTTCATTGTTCCTCCAAAAACTACACGTTCCTCCAAAACCCATAATATGTTTTTTATTGTTTTGTTTAGTTTCTGTTCGACGATGGAGAATAAACCCTCTGCAATTTTGGTTGCCAGAAAACTGAATCAAAAACACCTAAAAGAAAAATCGGTAGCATTTCAGCAAACCAAAACTTCTGTTCCGTTCTGTCAAATCAAATGTGCACCCCTAACTGCACAAATGAAGCATTCTCTCTCTTGTTCAGTTAAAATATCCTTTTTTTAATGCTTGGGCACATTCTTAAAATGAATGCAAACCCATATATCAAATCAATTCTAATCATGTATTAATCTCACTTTCAAGTTATTCAGAACAGAGTCTATTGCCATGTGGGTATCGATGGCTAGCCTAGCGACACACGTGCTCAAAAAAATCTCTGCTGGATTGAATTCTTGTTTATGTGCATGCAAACTATAAAAATAATTTATGGCACAAATAAGTAAGGGTTTATTAGATGGGGGAATTTGGGATGAGGGATTTGAAATCCTTAGCTAAATCCACTTCACACTGCATACATTTACACACTTACACTGCCGCGCACACACATTTACACACGCAATACACACACACTCACACATACTCTCTCACATATTCACACGCACTATCTTCACACACATTCACACATAATAATAGTTTTATATTGCATATTTTTATTAGTGTATAAAATTAAATTATTTATAAAATAATAAGGTTATATCTTTTATTTTTATTTATTAAAAGTCAATTAAGAAAATGAATAGAAATTTTAAATTTTCCTTGCGTCCTATATCCAGAGAAGGCAGAATGTGGCCATGGGGTGGGGTTTCCTGGAATCTGCACATTTGCGACTGTAGTTTAGCACATGACATAGAGTACTTCTAAAGCTTTAGCAATTGATGTAATAAGTTTTCTTTCTTCGTTAGCTCCACTGATTAACTTGCTTTTAAAGTCTGTTGCATTATAATGCAATTTCAGTTATGAAAGAGGAAAAATCAAAGCTGCACCTTCAGTTTCTGCTTTCTTGATTGAACAAGAAGGGTGGATATCACTGAACAGTTACACTACTTTCCTTCTTGTCAATAGCACAGCCCTCCGGAAGAACTGTGCCACCAATTCTGTTAGGAGGCCAATATCGAAATACGGATCTTCCTAATATATTCTTTGAAGGAAGGGGACCCTAAGAATAGACAATTTCTGAAATAAGAACTAATAGCATATAATCAGGAAATATCTCGATCTAAACATTCTAAAAATGCAAAGAATATATTACCAGACATGTGAGTCGTAGCTATTGTTTCGATTATCGCCCATAACGAAGACAGAGTTTTCTGGTACACGCTGCAACAAAATACCCATAAAATGAACAAGTCATTTCAAATTATAACTTCTCTAAGGTTTCGACTTAAGGTTACAAGATGCCAGATTCCTGGTAGTTCTATTCCTTGGCATCAAAGACCTCCTGACTATCCCTTCTCCATGTATTAAACTAACAAAAAATTAATGTTTACTTTGTTAAAAGAACAAAAAAATTAATCAACATTTTTTATTTATTTGCCTATTTTCACAGCCAATAAGAGGATAACACGAAAGAACTTTTAAATAAGTGAAAACTAAACGTACAGTTTGCGTCATTTCATATTTAGGTGCTTCAAGAATATAATCTTCATTTCTGACAACCCCATTCACAATCAATTTCCCATCATGAACCTGCATTAGAAAGAATAACACAAAAAAATATGCATATTTATATATGAGGTAACATTTCTGTAATGATCAAACTTGATATACCAAGAAAGTAACGAGAACTTAAACTGAAACAAAAGTTGAAAATTCTAGGAAAAGCAATTAGTAAATGGACACTTTTATCTCTTTCTCCACTCCTCTTTCAGAATTGGAACAAAGCTCCAATACATGAGCAAGTAAAAATCTGATGGTTCTAATGTGAAAGAGAACTCATTTAAAATACTATAAGCTGGCATGCAGGAAAAAAGAGATGAACACCCTAAAAATGAACGGAAATCTATTAAAGACAAAAATTGGATAAGCCTTATGGGTATGTGTCACCAACAATTATTCATTCATTGAGTTGTAGCAAGTAGATAAGACGATGAAACAATAATTACAGATCGTACAAGTAGCTGTCAGTAATACGAATATCATAACATAGGGATGCATAAGCAAACAAATTCCAGGAAAGTAAAAGCAAATGGAGATTCGTGACTTTTCTCTAATGAATTATTCTTGCAATTAAATTAAGATAGAATGATTACAAGATTATACATTATGAACTCCTATTTTACCCCAATTTCAGTCAATATCAATTAGCACTGAACACTGCAAGAAAAATCAAATATACTGAGCCCAATTACAACAGTGGAAGATCCAGAAAAAAAACGCCGCAAATTCTGACATGCCTGCTAGTTAACACATAGTTCATATATGAAAGGTTTGCAATTATCATTAAAAATCTAACAGAAAAGAGGAAATATGTTTTTGAATCTCACCTCTACAATATCACCTTGTTTTGCTACTATTCGCTTAATAAAAACATCTTCATCAGTGTAGCCAACTTCTTGAAGCACAGGTGGGCTTTTAAATATAACAATATCATTGGGACAGGGTTTCCGGAAATAATACGAAACCTGAAAATGGTGATAAGCATCAGTAAAACTGAAGGATACCTTAATCAGACAGAAGGGGACTTCATGGCAGAACATCGAAAAGAATCATGGGAGTGGTTCCATCAAGGAACAAGTCAGAGGAACACATCATCACAAAGGGAGAAATCAAAACATGGTCCTAAATTTAGGGTGGCAATTCATGACACGACATGACGAAGTTGCTGAGAGAAACATGAAACTGACCTGACACGAACCTGGCTAACCCAAAAGCGATACATTTTACCAATTTGTCCTCAAACATAGTAAATGTTATGTTTTACACAACATAATATTTGGTGTATTTTGGCATAACCGGAAATCAGTCCAAAACCAAACATGAACTCAACCGAATAACCCGAATTGCCGCCCTCAGTCCTCATATGCAGAATTGTGGTACTACAGACTAATAGTTGGGTCAATGCAAGTTCTCATTGGCAGTTAATAACATAAAAACTTGGTAAAGGTAAACTAATTAATAAACTCTCTACATGAAACTGAAAACTCACAAGGGAAGGGCTCAAACACTAAACCTAACAAGAGAATGCTTTAATGTAACCAACTGTTTCAATACATTACCTTTTCAGCCACAAGTCTATCTCCAACATCAAAAGTGGGATACATAGACAAAGAAGGAATATATCTAGGTTCAGCCACAAATGACCTAAAGGCAAGCGATATGGCCACCGCGGCAAGGACCGTTTTCGCATCGTCTGAATTGAAATTCAGCCATTCTGGCAAGAGCCCATCACTCTTTTCCGCCAGCCCATCATCTCCATCACCGCCACCATCGCCGCCGCTGCCATCGCCACTTTCTTTGGTGTTCAACGCCGTCGTTTTATTGGTCTCCTTGTTGGACCCACTACAATGAAGGGTCTGAAACTGAGCCCTTTTACGGTTAAAAAATAGGAATTTGGAGGATTTGAGGAGAGATTTGGAAGGGGTGTGGTTGAAGTGAATGGGGTTTGATGAAGGGTCGAAATTTGTGGTGGGGTTGAAGCATTGGGAACATGTTTGGTTAGGGTTGGGAAGGGAAGGGAATGGAGGGAGTAGCCGTAGCTGTAGAGTAAACATTTGATTATACCCTCTTTTCTTTGTTTCTTTTTCTTTTTCCTTTCCCCGGGGAGTTAAATAATGAGGGAAAACTGCTTGCATCCTTGCAGTTAGCACAATTGAAAATTTTTTCGACAGAAAATCACAAATAGGAGGAATCTTTTATCATGTTGCACTAGTAGTTTTGGCCGAAAAAACAATAAATTGAGGAAATTATACTTTTGGACCCTTGAGATAAAGGGGACACGATTTTAGTCAAACATTTGTAGTTACAGCCCCAAAATATTTTTCTTAGCAGATTTAGTCCCATCAAATATAAAACTTGTAATTTTGGTCCCACATCTATTAAAAACTTAACGGAGAAACGTTAAGTCAAAATTTTATTGCAAAATTGATATCATAATTTTAAAAAGTCATTCTTTATCCATTTTTATTTTTATTTTTTAAATACTAAACTCATTTAATATAAAAATTAAAATATTGGATTATTTTTAAAACAAATATGAAATGATAAAAATAGATCTGCATAACTTTTTAAAAAAAATTTCAAATAAAAGTATATAACAATAAAAATAGATTTACATAACTCTAAAATATAAGAATACTTTTAAGATAAGAATAAAATAATGAAATAGATTAACATAAGCCTAAAATATGTAAAATCGCGCCCCACATATCTAATGGGACCGAAAAAGTATTTTCACAATAAATTTGTCAGCTATATAGTTGTTGTTATGCTATTTTTATGGGTTTTAGGTTCCAAATCCAAATGTCATTGAAAAAGTTTACAGTAGGGTGACACTTTTTTCTTGAATTTTTTGTGGGGATAAAAATGGGGAGGATTTAAGTCCTGATCCGTGATGAACCTGCCCATTTGGGCGATTCTAAACCCCGTTCAAGCGGATCCCAAGACGGGTATTGGGTTTATATTTTCAAAATCTGCTCATCAAAGTGGGTAACGTGTCATATTGGACCTGCCTTACTATCTATATATAATTTTATTGTTTAAATATTACTTACTTAATATATTATTTGTATTTTAATTTAGGCACTAAATCAAATCATTATTTATCTTTTTCTAATTTGAAATATTTTATATTTGTGTTGCAAATATAGACTTTCTCAAACTAAAGTATTTCATAATTCAAGTTATATTTTTGTTATTATACTATATGGATTTCAATATCTATTGCATTTCTTTTTGACATTGTAAGTTTCTTGTTTTTATATGTGCAGATCTATGATTTTTATTAGATATAAATGAATACAAATAATAATAAATGTTAATGTTTTCAGGTCTAGCCGTTTGGACCCATCATGTTTTAGGTCGGGGGAGGGGGCCGAGATGCATGGGTCCTCTATCGAGACGAGGTAAGCGGATCCCAAATCCAATATTTTCCCAAAGTTGTCCTAGACCCGCATGTTGCCATCACTTGCTTTTTATTAAACATGGACAAATTGTTGTAATGCAAGAGTCTTTTATTTATACAAAAATAAATTGTTTTTCACTGACTCATTAATCTTTGTTAGATTGGTTAACTTTTGACTAATAATTATGTTATTTTTTAATAAACATCAAGTTTTGCACGATAAAAATTTTAAAAAACAAAACTCAATTAGGGGGCTCTATTTGAATCCCATTTTCTTCTAAATATACCTCACACCTAAATACATCCCCACTTTATTTTAAAAATCCAACCATGTACTTAATATATCTCCCCATATTTTCTATTTTACCCCTCTTCTAAATAAACCCTTTTGCACCCCAAAACATACACCAACCCAATTATTCTTGCACTCTCCACAACAAACATTCCCCAGTCTCATGTAGGCCATATTTTGTGAGATTTTGACTATCGTGCGATGCTAACATTTAATAGGAGAAGAAGAAGACTTATTATTGAAGACAGACGAAGATGCGACGGTGGGAATGACTGAGACGCCAGAGATGACACAACCTAGGGAACTACATTGTGTCATATATATTTACAAAAAATATGTGGCATCGTGCCACATATATATTGCATCGGGCAATATATTTTAACTGCATCATGCCATATTTAACAAGAAATTGAATCTACAAATATTATAGCCTAAAATTTATCGTGTCAGTACCACGAACATGACTAGTTCCAACACTTTCACTATATATATGGAGCTGCTGACTATAAAAATCCTTTCACCCTAGTGCACATTCATGGCGAAGGGAGGCCATAGGAAGTAATGGGTGACCCTTTCGCGGGAATACCTACAAATGAAATAATATCAACATAGGCATACGTGTAATACAAATTACGTGAAAAAATGAGTTGTGTGTAACTCAATAGAATATCTCTCGTTCAAAAATTCGAATACAAATCATCTTCGAAGGGGTTGGGCATTCTGTTTTCAAAGGTTATGTGAGGGATATTCTTCAATCCAAACACACGAGAGCAATATTATTTACTAATGACTCAAAAGCTACTCTAAAAAGCCTATGCAAGTGAACCTATCATTTATAGCTTAGCTAAGCGAGTATCGCATGTCGATCCCATGAAGACTATGAGCACTAGTAATTACCATCTTATTATCTAGCCTATAAATTTTCCATGAGTTGTTGAATTATAAAAATAAAGTAAACAATGGATTTAGCAACTAACACTCGAAGAATTGCAGAAAATTTGATTAGGAAAACAATAGAAGAAATCATGTTTGAATGTTAATCCTCCTAGAACATCTTTGACAAAACATATACAATTGTAAACCCTTAAGTTCTAACTATCCCATAACATAACAAAAAAATAATAAGTTAAGCCCTTTCTCAAGGTGAATAACTCCTAACCTCAAGTTGATTAATTGAAATCTCTTTGTAGTCAAAACATCTAAGATTACAACAATGATTTATAAATTCTCATATTAAGCTTGACCCTAATCCGAAAGATTTATGTTGTCATATCTCTAGGATTGCACGCAACTCCTTCTACTTATATTGATTATATCCCACAATAAATCTCTCGATTATCCGGTGTGAAATAAACTTTAAATAAATATTGCACATATCAATTTGAATCAACAAAGTATACCACAAGTGAATCGCATGAAAGCATAAAAATCATGTTAAAACATTCAAACCATTAATCACAAATTAGTTCGAGGGTCCATCGCTCCCAAACACTAGTGCATGATGGAATCATGGAATCGAAAATGAAAACAACAAATAAACAAAGAATTCTTAATGAAATAAAAACTATTTATTTGAGTTTATGAATCTCAAAACCAAAAAAAAACTCCTCTGATGAATGTGTGGTGATGGTGCTGTGGTATTCATCTTCCTCCCCAAGTGATCAGCTTCAATCTTCGAGCATTACTGCTTCCTCCTTGTGCAAGATGATCGGAGATGCGAAATCCAAGATCAAGATGTAGAATTCGGAATTATGAGGTGAAGAGTCATATTTATATGCCCTAGGGTTGGTTTCGTCTAATTTATGCCCGTTTTGCCCAAATACCCTTTTGAAACTGCCAAAGTGAGTGAAATACGCCAAATCTGCGTCGCTGAGGGCACACAACATGCTTGTGTGTGTAAGTCCAAGCGGCTACGATAATCTAGAGGGGGGGTGAATAGATTATCTCCATCTTTTTGATTTTACCCTCTTTTTTGACCCGAAAGCTCAAAGACAATAATAAAGGTGCGGAATGTAAACAACACACGTCGATTTATAGAGGTTCAACCCACCTAGGGCCTAATCCTCTACCACCCCAGTATATCCGGGATGGATTTCAAAAAGAAAAAGAAGTTTTATTAATTACCAAAAATTAATACAAACTCAACTTACAACACCTTGAAGAGCACCACACTCTTCTTCAACACCACCTTTGGAGATTACCACAATCTCCCTTTGAAGATTACCACAATCAATACCTCAAGAGCACCACACTCTCGACACACCTATCACCTAGATCACCCAAGTGTATTCTTACCACAAGAATACTCACAAGGATGTCTTGTGTTGAATGATGACCAAAAATCAAGATTACAACTCAATAATGAATATTACAAAATGAGTGCAAAGTGTAATCAAGAATAGCCTAGACCTCAAGGATGTGAAAGTGATAAGCTAGGCAAAATTACAACAAGAATAATGACAATGAAGAACAAGTGTTTGCTTGAAGTGTATTTTGTTGTGTTGTATCTCAATGGTTGTAATGGTTGCTCCAAAACTTCCTCAATTTATAGGATATGGTTGATCAAGCATAGGCTCCTCTCGGGGATTGAAAATCTACAGAAAAATACAATTAAAATCAAGAATATAGATGTTAGAAATCAATCCCACATTTTAAGAAAAGTTTGTCTGCTGTCAAACGGTCAGAAATTTGCTGTCAAAAGATAGGGCGACCGGTCGCACAGAAATAGAAGTTCAAAAAATGACACAACATTTTTACATAGGGCGGCCGACGTAGGGTTCGACCGGTCACCCCTATGTTCAACCGGTCCAAGCCTTAAGAAATAGAAGAACAAGGTTTTGTTTGAGAACACAACTTGCGAGTCACGATCGCGCACTGCACGGCGGCCGTCGACTGACCGTCCGACGACCGAGCGGCCGTCGACTGCTCTTTTTATACTCCAGGTTCAATTTTGTGTTTCAATGTACTCTTGGTACGGGTTGCCCTATAGGGCGATCGGTTGACCTCGAGATAGAAATGTTGTCCGATTTTTGTTGAAAATAAAACTCAAGAAATACTCCGAAAATTTAGTAAAAACATTTTAAACCAATCGGGAGTATTTAGACAATATTTAGGAACCTTGTTTTGAAGTAAAAACTTATAAAAATAAAATCGTTTAAAAGTGTTGTCCAATTTTATCTGAAATAAAACTTGAAGAAATACTCCGGAAAATATTGAAACCATTTGAAATCATTTGGGAGTATTTGGACCACAATTAAAAACATTGTTTTGGTGTAAAAAAAAATCATCAAAATTAATATAAAAACATGTATCAAACAATCTTCCCCTTTTTGATGATTACAAACCAAAACAATTTTTTTGAAAAAAAAGATTTTCCGGTAAAACATCTAACCGTTTGGAAGCAACCAAAATTTCCAAAATACATAAGCAACCAAGTAAGGAAGGGAATAATTTCAATAATAAGCACAAACTCCCCCTATCAACAAGCACATCAAGAATTATGAGAAAGCAATTATCCATAAGCTAAAAGCTTAGCTTTTACAAATTGTTCAAGAGCTTATAAACTCCCCCTGTCAATAAAACATCATTAGACAAGTATATAAGTCCATCAAGCAACAATTGGACTAAATATAATTCACAACTTATGGCTTTTAAGAGCCATAGCTTATAGCTTTTATAACGAGCTTTTATTAGCTTCTTTGAGCTAATGAGCCAAGCTTATAGCTTTTATAACGAGCTTTTATTAGCTTCTTTGAGCTAATGAGCCAATTTCCTGTTTCTCCCCCTTTGGAATCATCAAAAAAAATGTTAGGATGATAAAAACATCATATAATTATATCAAAGTGCGCAAAAGAGACAGTTTATCAACCGTTGAGCAATTTAGCCTTAAAAATCCAAGAAAAATGGCAGAAATGTATCATGAAGAGTTCATACGCTCGTTTTATATGCCAAAACATGATATCAATAAGTATTGAAGACTTTTGGAAGCAAGAGAATCATGTAGAAGTTGAAATTTTCATTGCGATATTTCATCGAACACTATGTGGGCGTGAAAATAAAAAGAAGTTGTATATAGCCCTTGTAAATGATTCAAGCCAAAAATTTTCATCACCAAAACACATCAAACATCATACAATACAACAATATAGCTAAGCCCATCAAGATCATATGCAAAAATTAGCAAGAAATATACAAAAAAGTCATAAACTCAAGGGTTCAACCCAGTTGAGATAATATTGGCCAAAAAGATCAAGGCATTACGAATGCCATCAAGCAAAAGTTAAAGAGCCATCAAGTAATACATGTCAAGCATCAAACAATGCATATTAGACATTACAAATGTCCCAAATAATCCATCTAAACAAAATGATCAAGACATGTCAAATGCATTTAAGCAAAAATTAAAAGAAGCACTTTTACCATCAAGTACTTCATACCAACAATCAACCAATGCCAACCTAGAGTATTTTTACCATCAAATACTCCATGATCATCCACAAGTCATTATCAACTTGCTATTTTAACCCTTTCAAGAAAACAAGCAAATCTCATTAGTACGAAAGAGTTTTACAAGAAAGTCAAAAGAAATACAAAACAATATGGACAAGAAAGAAAATGCTAGAATAGTAAAAGGGTGGGGACATCAATCCTCGTCCGAAGAGAAGCAAGTTCTGGGAATAAAATCTTTGATGAATTTCTTCAACTTGCCGATTGATTTTTGCATTTTCGAGGTCTTTTGCTCCAAAGCCTCATACCTAGCTTCATGAAAAGATCTTAAATCATCAAATTCGGCTTGGGTGTACCTCCTAGAAGGTTGAGCACCAGTATTACCCTCCGGATTGCTCTGTTCGCCTTCCTCTGCCAATCTCGCGGCCTCGGCATCATCAAAGAAGTCGTTTGGATCTGGGGAATCTTGGCCTCTTCCTCTAGCCATCTTAGTTGGTCGGATGTCCATATTTTTGCGCATAGTGACCATTTGGGAGATATTATCAATGTCAAAGTCATTTTGAAATACCTCCGAATTACATTCCGACGAAGGTAGTCCCGATTGTATGAGAAGTTTACAAATCCAATTGCCCATAACAAACTTCTTATTTCCTTGAGTGATAGACTCAATTAGACATTGAATAAGAATGGCGCCAAAGTTAAGCGGTTCTCTTCTAGCAATCTTATAAGTCAAAAAATAGTCCATGTTGCTAGGCATTTTACCCGCTTTTCCACAAATACAGTAGGCGACTTAAAATTTGGTGCTCAAGTGTCATCGCCAACAATGAATACTTTGGCCATACACCCAAATAAGTCTTAACTTATCTCATAGACACCCCCAACATCTCATCATTCCAAATAGCACAAGAGAAAAAGTCCCAACCACCTTCTCTAACATGTAGAAGCCGACAAATTTCATTACGAGTCCATCTAAAGTGACGACCTTTTACAAACGAATTTACCGCAATAGGCTTTCTATCATCATCATCATATTGCACCCATATATTTGCATAAAAATGTTGGATAATATCATCATCATACAAAACATATGCATGCTCCCATAAAAACATCCAACCTTGCTCCTCAAAGAATCCTCTAATAGTAGGATATTCATTAGTAAATGAATTAAAACGACAAATTTTAGTCCGAGCAATCGAATTTCCACCCATTCCCAAATCTTCATAGTACCACTCCACATATTTATTGATGAAATTTAGAACATTATTCGAATGGGGAGCTAAAGATATAAAAGATTTCTTACTCTTCGGTGCATCCTCCTCGACACATGATAACGGAGAGCACGCCCGCCGCGCCAGTGGTCATTTCACGCCGGCGATGGGAACCGAGGTCGGGTCTCCTTCGCCGCCTATGGCATGCCAGTGGAGTTCATCCCCGCCCACATCCCACAAACGTCCTCCGCTACCCTCCATCACACCTCAGGCGTTGCCCCATCGGAACCCTACTTGTAGGTGTCTTCTTCTTCTGTTGCAACTGGCAACCACCCCTCGCACGCAAATGGGACAGTCCTCGCATCGGCGCATCGATCGCAGCGATCCTGGCATCCTCGTACCTATGGCAGGAAACGGGCAACACCCCCATGCTCTTCCTCGTACCAGCGGCCCTCCTCCAACAGGCGTGGCCCTCAGCGTGGTCCCCTCCGATGCGGCGGTTAGGGATGACGCCCCCTTTACCCCCATGGAAGCCCATGTCCATGGGGGCCGCTCTCCTAGTCTCCTTGAGGGGCGGCGGCCACTCTTTCCTCCCAGTGGTCCCCTCCCGGGGAGTGATGCCCCCTGGGCCACAGTCTCCCATCCTCAGGGCACTCCTCCTGCATGTCCACCCAGGAATGCTCCTCACCTTGCTGGATGCTCTGCCACCATGGGCCACCCCAACTCGTCAACCCAACAACATTTGGCTAGTAACATGGGTCATCAAGTTTATTCTTTTGCGCAGTGGTTTCGTGAAACCCCATCCGATGAATTCAACTCCCCCACGTGCTTCGTATCAACCAAATGGATTCCACGACTCGGCCCCAGGTAATACCAACCTTTGTTTTCTACAAATGGTTTTTACGTAAAAATCCGATCCCCAAACCGGTTCGCAAAGGTGACTACTATTCCGTAACTATTGATGATAACATTTACCAAAGAACGTCTCACTGAATTTTCCTACTCATTAATTGGACGGGTTATTTTAGGGAAAGGTACCAAGCCATGGGCTACCATGCTTTTACATAAACGCTTATCTGAATTATGGGGCATTAAGAATGAATGGAAACTAATTCCCCTGGGCAAGGGATTCTTTTGTGTCAAATTGTTTAATGCGCAGATCGCTCTCGGGCTCAAGAACGCACCAATTGGGCGCTTAACCCTGTACTATCCGCCTATCCCCATGGGTGCCTGACTTCAACCCTTATAAGGTGCAAACATCAGTGGCCAGCGTTTGGGTGCGCATTTTTGAACTTAGTCTGGAATACTGGGACTCGAATAACATTATGGAGATCACTAGTGCTCTTGGGAATCCTTTGCAGATTGATCAGCGTTCTCTGGATGGTTCTCTGGGTCATTTTGTCCGAGTTCTGGTGGATATTGATCTCTCCAAGCCATTGGAGGAACATATTATGGTTGAACGACCGCAAGTGCTCTTTCGTTTCAGATTGGCTATGAAAAACTCCCGAGTTTTGTTCGAAGTGTAGCGTTACAGACATTCAACATCTTCATGTCGCTTTAACAATGCGGGCAATACAGCGGCGGAACGGAGAGCTTCACCGGCCCAAGGACGATCGCGGGCGCCGGGTACTCGTCAGAACTCAGTACAACGGGGACGTTCACGTGTTCGGAAAATTTATCGTCCTGTGCAGCAGGACAAGGGGCAGGCCGTTAACGACTCAATGGGAAAAACGACCTCTCCGACGCGCGTCGGATCTCCTACACGCGCCATTGTTACTCGCCCCACGGATTTCCGTCTTGACAACACATTTGAAGTGCTTGGCTCAGTCGACTCTCAGGACCCACATGTCACTGATTTTCAGACTGATTACCCAACTAGGGGGACGTCTCCCACTGCCACTTCCTCCACCACTGACCCGGTTTCCACCATTATGCCTATCACAGTACAATATCCTTTGGGTAAGCCAATACGAGCTCTCAGCCGCGCCTTCCGGGACAGCTCCTTGGACTCGGCTAAATCGAGAATTCTCAAAAGCGTTGCGTCCGGCCCTTCGCCACCGGTCCATGACATTACTATAGAACAAGAGCACACAGAACCACGTGAGATGAACTTTGCGGCTTCTAAGAGATGGGCAGACTATGCTGATGAGGTTGGCAATTCTCAACAGCCAGATTCCACAACACACCATACGCCTGTATTCACCGTGCGCACGACACGGGCACCTCCTCCCCCGCCGCCGTCTCAATGAAGTGCATCTTCTGGAATATCCGGGGGATTGGGAACATTGCTTCTCGCAATGTTCTTAAGGCTTTATGTCACAAACATAAGCCTTCTATTCTAGCCATTTGTGAACCTGGGTGGCCATTTCATCCATTTCGATTCTTCTTTGGACTAGCTTGGGACTCGGTTTCGCTTTCGAGCTTAAAGTGCGAACGGACACCCGATATCCGGGTCCTATGCGATGCCAACGTCTCGGTTCTTAATCGAGTTTGGTCCTCTTCTCGGTGTATTATTCTCGCAAATTCAATATGGCTCTTTGGTTTTCCATGTTGGTTTTGCTCATGGTTTGTGTGATCATGTTTCTCGGCGTGCACTTTGGTTGGAGCCGAGGAATTTGGGTCTTACTTGATCCGCTTCTTATTGGGGATTTCAATCTTTGTGTTGGGTCATCATGAGCGCTGCAGCACGGGTACTTTATCCCGGGTTTCTTGCAAAGATTTTAGGGATTTCTTGGAGGATGCAAGGCTATTATCTGTGTCGACTTCGGGAAATTTGTTTACTTGGTGCTCCCCTCGTAGGCCTCTAGCTCTTCTTCAGCCTAAACTGGATCGAGCCTTGGCAACTGGCCCGTTTTTCAATCTTTGGCAAGTTGTTAAGGGCTTCGCCTCTTCCGCGATTAGCTCGAGATCACCATCCCATACTTGGTCTCATGTTCGTCCTCCATCTCCAAGGACCTTCTCCATTTCGGTTCCGCGTATGTGGATTCTTCATGATTCTTTCGGGGGTATTATTCTTGCCTCTTGGGCTCTCCTTCTTGCGCGTCGCCCGACCCCCTGCAATGCGTCATGTGGAAACTCAAGAGGTTAAGACAGACGATTAAGAAATGGAACAAGGAGGTTTTTGGGGATGTTAATCGTAAGTGGATTATCGGATGGAAAAGGTCCGCAGATTCAAGGCGATATTCATCAGGGTTTCACGGAGGAGGCGAGGACGGGGTGGAGGCGCAGATCGAGCTCTCTCGTACATTGCTCATGCGATCGGATTTTCTTCAGTGAAAAGCCCATTCCGCATGGTTAAAAGATGGTGATCGAACACCGCATTCTTTCATCGTCATTGCCGAGTTAGAAGCGGTCGTGCGGGATTCGAGGTTTGATGGTCGACGGTACTTTCACGGAGGATCCGGGACCTCGCTAATCATATTGTCTCATTTTACACAACCCTATTTGCGGATCAGGCGGACCATTTCGAATTATACTTTGGTTGACCAGTTGATTTCACCTACAATCACTACAATTGATAATGCGCTCTTGACCGCCATTCCTTCGCTTCCGAGGTTAAAGAGGCGACTTTTGATATGGGTTTGGATAGTGCCCGGGCCGCATTGGATTGATGGGAGATTCTATCGGCATTTAAGGGACATTGTGTCGGATGAGGTGTTGGCGGCGATCCGTTATTTCTTTATTCTGACCTCTCTTTCAAAGGCGGTGAATGCCGATTTCATGGCACTCATCCCTAAAAAAAAGGAGGCGAATGCGGTGGAGGACTTTAGGCCGATTGTAATGAGTAATTTTCTCTTTAAAATTATCACGAAGATTCTGGCAACTCGTTTGGGCGCCATCATATCTTCGTACTTGTCTCCAACTCAGTTTGGATTTATCCCGGCCGCGATTCATGATCAGTATTGCGGCTGGTTTCGGAGGGATTTAACATTTTGCAGGGGCGGAATGATACCAACATGATTCTTAAGATTGATATCCGCAAAGCTTTTGATACGATTCATTGGGGTTTTTTGATACACGTTTTGCGTAGCTTTGGCTTCTCCGAAGTGTTTATTCACTGGATTGAGATTATCCTGCGATCATCCGAATTTCGGTCCTTCGAATGGGTCACCGGTGGGTTATTTCTCTTGCTTTCATGGGGTCGAGGCAGGGGGGACCCGTTATCCCCCTTCTCTTTTGTATCGCACGGGATGTTACGAAAGCGAGGTTATTGGAGGATGCGGTGAGGAGCAACCACCTCCAGGCCTTCATGGCGCCTAGGCAGATTGTCTTACCTCCATCGATGATGTATGCGGATGATATTGTGATTATGTGTGGGGCATCCACGAGCAATGCCCGTTCCATTATTCAGTGCTCAATCTTTATGCGGACATTTGGCGATTTTCAATCCAAATAAGTCTAAGGTTTATGTTGGTAGCCGGGTTTCTACTTATTTACGCGGTCGTATTTAGATGATTACGAGGATGCACTGGCGCCTTCCCTACGACATATCTAGGCGCCCCTATCTTCAAAGGGGCGCCAAAGGTGGCGGATCTCCACCCGTGTTCGACAAAATTATATTTAAATTCGGGAGGTGGAAAAGGGTCTTCTCTATCTATTCTTTGGTCGCATTTGTTTGGTGAATTCGGTGATTACCGGCTCCTTCGTGCATACTATGATGGTATATAAGTGGCCTAGAACATTGCTTCGGCAAATGGAAACGGCCATGCGTAATTTCATCCGGGTCGGGAATGTAAACTCTAAAGGTTCGGTGGTGGTTAATCGAGTCGTTGTTGTACGCCTCGGGCGGAAGGAGGCTTGGGCGTCCGTTCCATCGTGGTCGCCAACAATGCCTTCCTTATGAAGATGGGTTGGAAGATTATGACTTCAAACTCTTTGGTCTCTGATCCTCGAAAAACGATTTTTCACCTCGGAGGGTTCTCCTCGTAATTCGTATATCACATCTTCCATCCGGAGATGGATTAGGCCTGGCTCGACGGGTTGTTGGAGGACCGCCATTGGATTCCCCGGATGCAACTCAACATTTCATTAAATTTGGATAATTGGTTGGGTTACACCATTGCGGATAGGATTGGTATTCCACAGAGTCTGAGATATTTATTTCGGGCATCTCGGATTACTTTTACGATGGGACTTGGCATTTCACCCTATCATTTATAGAGGCTTATTTGGATATGGCTCGAGATATTGTTAAATTCCGATCGCCCGGACTCTTGACGCGCGAGCATGGATTCACTCCGATGATGGGATTGTTTCTTCGAAGCGGCTTACTCTTATCTGCGCTCCCATTCCCCTGTGGTGAAATGGGGTTCTGGATTTGGTCACCTAATATTCCTAAAGACGATCGATTGTGACTTGGCGTGCCATTCATAATCGATCGCGATTTTGGGCGTCTTGCGTCCTCGGGGTTCCTTCACGGCCCCTCGGTTTGTGTTCTTTGTTGTCTTGATGCGGAATCTATCGATCATTTATTTGCCTCATGTGCTTTTGCGGAGCCCTATGGAAGTGGATTTTCGATTCATTTGATATTCACTACTTTTGGACTTACGTTTTAATGAATTTCTGGTGCGTTTAATGGGTTTTCATTTCAAACAATGGTTTCTTTTCTTTGGCGGGTAGCCATATTATCCTGCATTTGGCTCATCTGGCAGATCCGTAATGACTTGACCTTTCACGACAAGATCTGGACACTAGAGGCGGCCATCCTACGCCTCCGTGTTCTTATTCTTGAGTCTTCTTCTTTGGACAGAGGTTGCATGCATAATGACCAAAGGGACCTTCTCATTCTCCGCCGTCTACGGGTTCCTGGGCGACCTAGACAGGCCCCGAAGATTGTGCAGGTTACATGGCAGAAGCCTTTGCCGGGATGGACTAAAGTGAACACAGACGGAAGCGCTACGGGGGCGCCCGGTCGCCTAACGGCCTCCGGGGTTTTTCGAAACTGTAGGGGATTCTTTCGGGGTTGCTTTGTGGAACGCTGTGGAGTGGGTTTTGCTTTTGAGGCGGAGTTAGCGGCGGCTATGCGAGCCATACAATACGCTTTTTCGAAGGGGTGGCATCAACTATGGCTGGAATCGGACTCGGTCTATGTAGTGGAGTTGTTGCGGAAGAGATCGACGGGAGTGCCTTGGCGCCATTTGGGTAGGTGGCGGTACACCCTTCACCTTCTTTCTCAGATGAATTTCGTGGTCTCGCACATCTTCAGGGAAGGCAACCGTGTAGCCGATATTCTTAGTAAGATGTCGCACGAGGATACATGGTGGGGGACGTCCCCAGCGGCGATTATCCCATCCCTCACTCAGGATTATGTTGGCCAATCTAACTATAGGTTTGATAGGTTTGCTAGCTAGTGCATGTTATTTGAGCACTCTTTCATATGGGGGGTACTCTTTTTCCTTCCAAGGGTTTTTCCCACAAGGGTGGGTTTTACCTTGGAAGGTTTTAACGAGGCCCCAACCATTCAGCCATCTGGTCGGCTTGTGACCTTTATGTTATCTGCTTTGATGTTGTTTACAGGCTTCTTCTTTGGCTACCTGATCAGCCTGTGATCAGGACGACTCTTTTTCATTTTTATATATATTCTCGAATTTATTCAAAAAAACTCTTCGCCCAATGGCAATTTTTGAGCGAAATAGTTCCGCGGAGCTCGGCAATTTGGGCCCGAGAGAGTATGGGATTTTGAATGTCATCACGTTCTTGAGCCACGTTCCTTTGTGCAGCTCGAATATCCCTTTGTTCGGCTTCGTCTCGCCGATTTCTCGAAGAACCCTCTCCGCCCTTTCTTCTCTTGGAAGTGGGATTTTGATCGGTGGAATTTCTTGGAGGTGCCATATATGTAAGATTCTTGCAAAAATAGGTGGATTAGCAATAAGAATCGTAAAGATTGATGGAGAATTGAAGGTTTTAAGAAAAAAAGGGGGTAATATCGCTGCTGGGTCGAGGGTTTGAGGATGAAGGGTTCTGTTTCAAAAATTGAAGACAGACGATTTTATCTTGAAAAATTGCCCTGGGCGACCGGTCGAGGTAGGGTGCGACCGGTCGACGTGCAGGGCGACCGGTCGCCCTTGCCTTGACCGTCCCAGTGCGATTTTTCATTCTCCAGGTTTTTTTAGAAATTCGATTTTTCACCCCAAAAGTTTTAAAACCTTGCAAAAAAATAATTTTGGACCAAGTCCAACAAAAAACGGGTTTTGAAAAAAACATATATACGAGAAAATCGAGATTTAACGAATAGTGCCTTTTTAAGAAAAATTTACAACATCATTTAGGGGCACTTAAGGGGTTGAAATGAAATATCTTGAAAGACATGTGCATAATCATAATATCGAGTTATAAGAAAAATACGAGTGAACATACGTCGATGATTTAAGAAACTTGATGAAGAATTACCCATTGAATATGAGATATAACCTACACAATCCTTAAACAAATTTTGCACAAGATATAATAGCACAAGTGCAGGCAAGTAATAAGAGATAACACAAAAAATTATGCTTATGCTATAAAAATCCATAAGAGTTTAAAAGCAACATGTAAGGTCTCTTTTAGGGGGATTTTAAAAACACAAATATTTGTTGAGGACCTTAATTTTAAAATTATGAAAACTCATTTGCAATATAGGCACAAATAAAAACATGCATAATAACAAAATAAAATGCATATTTGACTAGGGAGATACAGGTTACCAATTACGCCATTTCCATGGGTTGTGCCGTTCCCATTGTTGATGATATCTTCCCTTTGAGAAGTCACTTTGTTGATGATGGCTCCTTTGATTATTCCATTTCCAAGATTTTTGTCCTTCCCATTGTTGATAGTCTCTTCTTCTTTGAAAATCATCCTGTTGATGATGTCTTTGCCATTTCCAAGGATTGTGTTCTTCCCATTTTTGATTATATCCTCTTCTTGGAAATTGGCTTTGTTGAAAATACTTTTTCCTTCTTTGATCAAATGAAATGGTCATTTGATGTCTTCTTGGCGGTATAAATTTTCTTCGATCCTTAATTCGTCGAGTACCTAATATGACATTGTTTTGTGGTACCCTCATGTGTTTGGGTCCTTTGGGATTAGTCTTGAGACTTTTAGGTCCCCAACAATAATTAGAGCTATTTCTAGCTCGACAAGAATTATCCGTATGACCCTTTTTACCGCAATAAAAACAAGTAATAATTCTAGGAGCATAATGACCAACATGCTTAGAGACTTGATTCTTTTTCATATGATTGACAACATTAAACTTATGATCAAGTTCTAATTTCGAATTATCACAACAATCAACAATTTCATCGGTACTCAAGTTGGATTTAGATAAATCCTTTTTCATGCAATTAATATCCTCAACAAGAGTACTATTTTCTTTTTCAAGGTTTCTAACCTTGTCAAGTGTGGTGGTGTGATCACATGATAGTGATTCATAGAAGTAAATAAATTATCCTTTTCATTTTTTAAAACATTGAATTCCTTTTTCAAGTTTTTGTATTTAACAAGTAAGTCTTGGAATTCATTTTGAAGATCATCAAAATTATTTTGTAAATCACTATAATCATTTTGAATGATAATATCATAAGAAGTAGAAGGTTTAAGACATACCTCTTTTTCTTCTTTGATGCCCATAAGACAATGTTCAACTTCTTCATAGTTGGAAGTTGTAAGAGGCTTGTTCCTTAGATTTGACATTGTATCCCTTTGAGAAGTAGATGCTTTTGAGTTGCTCCTATTATTTGCATATACTTCATGAATGGCTTCTAATGTTTGCCATACTCCATGAGCCGATCGAATTCCTACAATATGTTCATATTCCAAATTAGTAAGTGAACAATACAAAATATTGAGAGCTTTACCGTTTAGGGAGATGATTTTCTTCTCTTCATCATTTAGCTCTTTGAGGCCTTTGGAGGTGTGTGGTGTGTTTTTCATCGGAATGGATTCTCCATTGATGATGATGTTCCAAATATCGAACCCGCAACCTTGTAAATAGCATTCCATTCTTTCTTTCCAAAATATAGAATTTTTGGAATCAAATAGTGGTGGCTTGGTGGTGGAGGTGCCGGTAAGATGAGCTTCGTTCGTAGCCGACGATCGTTTCTCTTCACTCGCGATGTGAAACGAGCTTGCCAAAGAGTTTGGATTTGATACCACTTGTAAGTCCAAGCGGCTACGATAATCTAGAGGGGGGGTGAATAGATTATCTCCATATTTTCGATTTTACCCTCTTTTTTGACCCGAAAGCTCAAAGACAATAATAAAGGTGCGGAATGTAAACAACACACGTCGATTTATAGAGGTTCAACCCACCTAGGGCCTAATCCTCTACCACCCCAGTATATCCGGGATGGATTTCAAAAAGAAAAAGAAGTTTTATTAATTACCAAAAATTAATACAAACTCAACTCACAACACCTTGAAGAGCACCACACTCTTATTCAACACCACCTTTGGAGATTACCACAATCTCCCTTTGAAGATTACCACAATCTTCCTTCAACGACACCTTTGAAGATCACCACAATCTTCAATCTTGAAGAATACCAAATTCTTCAATACCTCAAGAGCACCACACTTTTGACACACCTATCACCTAGATCACCCAAGTGTATTCTTACCACAAGAATACTCACAAGGATGTCTTGTGTTGAATGATGACCAAAAATCAAGATTACAACTCAATAATGAATATTACAATATGAGTACAAAGTGTAATCAAGAATAGCCTAGACCTTAAGGATGTGAAAGTGATAAGCTAGGCAAAATTACAACAAGAATAATGACAATGAAGAACAAATGTTTGCTTGAAGTGTATCTTGTTGTGTTGTATCTCAATGTTTGTAATGGTTGCTCCAAAACTTCCTCAATTTATAGGATATGGTTGATCAAGCATAGGCTCCTCTTGGGGATTGAAAATCTACAAACAAATACAATTAAAATCAAGAATATAGATGTTAGAAATCAATCCCACATTTTAAGGAAAGTTTGTCTGCTGTCAAACGGTCAGAAATTTGCTGTCAAAAGATAGGGCGACTGGTCGCACAGAAATAGAAGTTCAAAAAATGACACAACATTTTTACATAGGGCAACCGGTCGACGTAGGGTTCGACCGGTCACCCTTATGTTTAACCGGTCCAAGCCTTAAGAAATAGAAGAACAAGGTTTCTGTTTGAGAACACAACTTGCAGGTCACCGGTCGACCTGCTCTTTTATACTCCAGGTTCAATTTTGTGTTTCAACGTACTCTTCAGGTATGGGTTGCCCTATAGGGCGACCGGTTGACCTCGAGACAGAAATGTTGTCCAATTTTTGTCGAAAATAAAACTCAAGAAATACTCCGAAAATTTAGTAAAAACATTTTAAACCAATCGGGAGTATTTAGACAACATTTAGGAACCTTGTTTTGAAGTAAAAACTTATAAACATAAAATCGTTTAAAAGTGTTGTCCAATTTTATCTGAAATAAAACTCGAAGAAATACTCCGAAAAATATTGAAACCATTTGAAATCATTTGGGAGTATTTGGACAACAATTAAAAACATTGTTTTGGTGTAAAAATAAAATCATCAAAATTAAGATAAAAACATGTATCAAACAGTGTGGTCCAACATGGCTTGGCCGTATTCGTTACCTTTTGTCCGAGCACGACCATGTTTGGTAGCACGGGTCTGGTTGTGCTTTGCATGACACATGGCCTTTCCAGTGTTGACTCCATCTCTTCGACACGAGCGTATTCCTGAGCATACCTCGACCGTGTTTTGTACGAAAAGCTTCAGCTTGACAAGTTTGGCATGGGTTCTCGAACGTGTTTGCATGCATCTAACTTGGTTTATGTAAGATACATGTTAAGTTGGTTTCATACCAATGTATCTAGTATTCTAGACTAGGATTTTGCGTTGTTTTTGGGTATTTTTAGTGTCGTTTGAGTCGAGTTCATGTCATTTGTTGTCGCTTGAGAGTCGGGACTGGTCTTGATAGCCTAAATTGGTTAAAAACGATGAAGAACGTGCTTAGAAGGTGAAAGAAGTGGAAAAGCGGAAATATATTGCTCAAAGCAGTCGCGCCGCAAGAATACTAAAACCCCGCGCCGCAGCGTGGGGCTTTGCTGCATACGATGGCGCAGAGGCAGTGCGCGGCTGCAGCGCCAGAGCAAGCGTCGCAGCGCGCAATGGAGGAGTGCGTGGGTCAGCAGGGCAGGCTGCAGAGCGCGGAAGCCAGCGCCGCAGCGCGCGACGTGCATTGGGCGAGCATACTCAGGCGCATTTGCGGCATGATGGGAGAAGCATAGCCACATGATCCGGCGGGTCAAAGTCAATAGGTATTTTGTGGGCTTTTTGACAGATTTTTGAGGTTTTGACCTATAAATACACCAAGGGGGCGTACGTAACAGGGGTCGGACATTATTTTGAGCACAACGCAAGGCAAGAGACACAGAGCTAGGGTTCGGGACAACAATTGGAGGCACTTCTCATCTGGATACAGAGAGAATTCATTCTCTTCTCTTTTCGATTCCTTCTTTTCTTTTCTTTGTCAATTCTTGAGATGTATAATTATTTTTTTATGAGTTTTTGTACATCCATTATGAGCCGAACCCATCTTTCTAGGGGATTGATGTAACTTATGTTTGAACCTATGTTTTGATTTCCAGTTTATGAAATTCGCGTGTTATTTAATCTATTTGTGCTATTTGATTTGATTGTATCTGAATTATCTGATCAATAGTTTAGATTGTTTGGTGTGTTTGATTTGACACTCGAGAGAGGTAATGGAACACCTGGCCATAGAATAGCACAACCTAGGGTTTCATAGAACCGAGGGGTTTATGAATCTTTTGAAGCCCGTGATAGAATATTCATTGAGCATATTAGGGTTTAATTTATGATTTTTATAGATATATCAAAATCAGAATTGGAACCTAGAATCACTTGGCACTCGAGAGAGGAAGTGATAAATGGTAGGAATATTAGCTTATAGATTAATAACGTGTGATTAATGAACTGGATTGAGAACATAGGGGATAACTAAGTGAATCAACCCTCTAGAATTCATCTTTTAAGTGTTTGATTATTTGTCTGAACCAATTTGTTAGTTTAATTTTAGTTTTCTTTTTAGTTTGATAAAAATCCATCTCTTTTCGATTTCTAGATAGAATTAAGCTATTTTAATTATAGTACTTAGTATAAAATTCGATAACAATCCACGTGGAGACAATAACCCCACTTTCATACTAAAACTTGACACCGTACGTTTGCGGTAAGAATTTCTTGATCAATACACATCCATCACTCGGATTTCACTACAAACAATCCCAATTGCTCAACATACACCAATAATAATACCCCACATCAATATGAACTACATACAACAAAAAACCTATGAAACTAACAACAAAACAACATAAAACCTACTAAAATAAACAATGAAAACATGCATGAAATGACATTGATCAAACCACATCCAACTTAGAATTTTGCTTGTCCTCAAGCAAAGAATAGAACCACAATGAGGGATTTGATACATGACACACAGAGGGAGATCATTATATCAACAAGTTAAATGAATGAAGTAATCTTCCTAGCCCTCTCAAACCGAAACAAACTAGTTAGTAAAACCACATTTCTTGAAAGCAATCAATCGACAAGTAAAGATAATATTAACAATAGGCATCGTTCAGACTCAGCATCGACACTCCACTAATACTGATAGTCATGCGCAACTTCAATACAATAATGCCATGAAACATAAGAACTTCATCGATTCTTTTTGTAGTTAGTTTACCAGTCACATAACCTAACTTCTTGAACTTTATTGCATTGGGAATGCTAATGCTATACATTCTTATTTCCTTTTTTTTTCACTAGAACATTCGAGGCATGCTTCCACTGGGTTTAAATTTTGAATTTTGTTCAAAAGCTCCTAAGGTGATTTTCCATACTCATACTCATGCCGCCATTTTACGTAAAAGACAAAATGGGGCTCATGAATGTTCCTAGTTACTAAGCAACAATAAATAGAGGAGTATAACCTTAATTACTCCATTTTTTCTCTTTCTATTTTTGTTCATTGGCTTGGTTTAACTACTAACTAGACACCACTAAATCAAGAGTTTTCAGATGTTCATAGCCTAAGTATCGTCATATATGCATTAGCAAATCAAGTATTATGGTGATAGAAATCTCGTTTAAATGTAGCCCGCATCCAAGTCAATTTATTTAAGACAATCAATTGTTTTCTTTTGAAAGCACAAATTATAAAGCTAACTCAGGTGTAATTGGGCCAAGTTATTGACAAATAAACACTCATATTGTGTCATTGAAAAATCATTTCTCCCATCAACAGACTCAAAATAAAAAAAATAACATGCAAACATGCACCACATAAACAAAAGATCCTAACAGACAGGCAATTATATCCAACCACCTCCAACTTAAATATTCACATTTTCCTCAATGTGAAAGAAGGAGATAAAACACAACAAACAAAGAATACACAAAAACAAAAGAAGATTGATATAACAAAAAATAAAGAAACGAACGAGCTTATCCCGCAAGGCGGTGAAGAGCCATCATTAGGGGCTGGACTTCGAGTCGATGATATAGATAGTTAAGTCTAAGGCCTTCACTTGGCGTATTAATTTTCCAAAATCAGACGAACAGACAAAGAAAAGGGTTGGGTATTTTTTTTTGAAAACACGAGCATGAACGTGATTAGGAGCACGACTAGGCCCAAGGGGTATGAGTAAAGTCTAGAAGAAGAGGGGGGGAGTTGAATAGACTTTACCAAAATTTCAATTTTAAACACAATCAGAGTTTTTACAAGAAAACAACTAAGTCTCTTGAGAGACAGTTGGGTCAAACTTCAGTAGTAGAGTTAACCACTCAACAGACTCTGAGAGAGCTGTTGATAGATTGATTAACTCAGCTGAATGAAGTTAGCTTTTAAAAATTCAGTTTTCTTGATTTTTAAAGCGGAAGTCTTTACACCTTTTTTAAAGTTTGTTTATCAACACTTATAATTTAGTTTTGTTATTATTAGTTGGATAACAAATATAATACAGGTAAGTAAATGTGCAAAATTTAAATGCAGAAATTAAATGACACAATATTTTATAGTGGTTCGAGGATGTGGTGATTCCTCTACTCCACTCTTCTCCAACTCCAGGAGGAATTCATTAAAGTAACGGTGACTTTATTACAATAGTACACCAATCCGAGTTAGCCTTGATCACACAGCTGGCTATGCTCTTGGGACTCAGTTCTTCGTAAGGCAGCTGCATCACTACTTTATCTCTTCAAATCTCAAGAACTTGATTACCCAGCCCTCCTTTGGATTTGAAACAGGTTCGAACTAGAACCTCACTATATCTCCTTCACTTTTTTGAAATATATACCCATTTGTCTTTAAGCAAATGCTTCCTCTTCAACTTGAAGAGCAACTTCTATCTTCCACAAGGATGTGTTGGATAAAGTATCTTCGAATGTAGGCCTGAGGATGTAAGAATTTCTTTGCTTGAATGCTTGAATATTTGCTCTCTTGTGTCACGTATGTCTCTCGGAAAATTCCTAAGCCTTTTATAGTGAGAGTTTGAAATTTGTCCGCTGAAGAGATAGACAAATTCAAACTCACACTTTTGTTCGTTGGCTTGTCTTGTTTCTGCATTATCTGATGTTGACCCAACCTTTAAATTTAGCACCTGCAGGCGGCTGAAATGATTCAAGGTTCTGCAAGCTTTCCATTGGTTCCAGCTTCTTGCACTCTTCCAGCAAGACAACTTTAAGGTTGCAGGTTTGTCTTATTACCAAAATGGGTAATTCTTTGGCTTTCTTCACAACGGACTTCTTCGTCTTTCTTTAAGTCCTTCAGCTGCTTTTCCCTGTAAGTTGAGTCTTCTCCTTCATTTCTTGAATGAACCTGCTGTAAGTCTTCTGAAAGACATATCTGATGTACTTGACTGAAGCTCTTCTGATCCACTCAGCTGCGACTCAACTAATTCTTCTATGCATTCTTCAACAAGTCTTATGTATCTTCAACTTAGCTGCTTATTGTCTCAACTAATTTTCTAACTATTACAAAGTTGAAATTACATACAACAATTGGGGTGCCAACTTTTTAATACTAAGTTTTTTAAGCATCATCAAAATCTATACAAAAAATTTCCAATCAATTTCCCTCTTTTTGACGATGCCAAAACTTATTCTCAACATCATGTGATGAATTTAAAATAATTGAAAGAATGTATCCATTTTATTAATGAACATTTAACACTTACATTATTTGTATGTATTTACAAATAAATTGTAAAAATACAACACAAAATTTATGACTGCTAACTTCTATCTTCTTGGATGTCTTCTCCTTCTTTCCTCATCTTCCATTCTCTTCCTATAGTCTTCTTCTCTTCTTCGCCTCATTTCTTCCTCTACTTTCTTCCTCTCTTCTTCTTCCTTCTTCCTTAGCCTTAGCTCATCTTGCTCATATTTGTGAGCCAGCTCATTGGCTCTGCGTTCAGCTTCTCCGTTCTGAGCTTCATCCAAGACCCATCCAGTATGGCACATCCCTTTTTAAAGGATTGATGACCATAATTCCACTGACACTTCTAGGTGGAGAGCTTGTACCTCTCCCACCAGAGTGAGAATCTTAGCCTCTTCCTCTGTTTAAACTTCTTCCCCCTACGTTGCTGCCTCTCCTGGATACATGGCTGCTGGGCGGATGCTGACTTTTAGAAGTCTGCTAACTCTTGGCTTTCTTTTCTTGAGTCGGCTGCTTCTTAGTCTATTCGATATCTTAATCCCTTAGCCCAATATGAATCCTAAGCATCAATTATATCCATTCCAGCATAGTATCCTTCTGATAAAAGAGTATCAAACTCTTCATTAGACCTTTCTTGCAACGTACCTATTGGTGGAATAGCTTCTTCACTTGAGAGCAACCTGTTTGATATATGGTTTTATCATGATTTTGATGATTTTGTTTTTATACCAAAACAATGGTTTTAAAGGTTGTCCAAATACTCCTAAATGATTTAAAATAATTTTAATATTTTCCGGAGTATTTCCTAAAGTCTATTTTCGATAATATTGGACAACACTTTCAATGATTTTATGTCAATGGGTTTTTACATTGAAACTATGTTTCTAAATGTTGTCCTAATACTCCCGATTGGTCTAAAAAGCTTTTACTATTTTTTGGAGTATTTATTGGAATTTATATCGGACAACACTTTTTGTGTTAATGTGTTATTTCATCAAAACTATATTTCTAATGTTGTCCTAAATACTCCCGATCGGTTTAAAATGTTTTTACGAATTTTTCGGAGTATTTCTTGAGGTTTATTTTCGACAAAAATCGGACAACATTTCATTTAGGAGGTCGGCCAGGTCGACCAAAGAGACGCACCGTACACAGGGAACGCATTTCACGAAACAACTCCCGAACTCCTAAAAATGGTCGGGGTGATCGGTCACCATGGTGGGCGACGGCCGCACCCTAGGGCGACCGGTCGACCCCCCTTTGGACCGGTCACCCTGTTGAAATTTTGCTGCGTTCTTTTCAAATCTTATTAGTGCGCGATCGGTCGCCCTAATATTTGACAGCAAAATTCTAACCGTTGTGCAACAGACAACTTTTCCCTAAATTGTGGGATTGATTTCTAACAGCTATAATCTTGATTTTAATTGCAATTTTTTTTGTAGATATCAGATTCCAAGAGGAGCCTATCAATGATCAATCATCTCCTATAAATAGAGGAAGATTTGAAGCACAACAACAAGAGAGAACAACACAACAAGATATACTCAAGCAAACACTTGGTCTTCTATTGTCATTATTCTTGTGTAATTTTCCTAGCTTATCACTTTCACATCCTTGAGGTCTAGGCTATTCTTGATTACACTTGCACTCAATTGTATAAATCATTATCGAGTTGTAATCTTGAATTTTTGGGTAATCATTCAACACAAGATATCCTTGTGAGTGTTCTTGTGGTAAGAACACACTTGGGTGATCTAGGTGTTAGGTGTAAGAAGATTGTGGTAATCTTCTTGTCGAGGTGTTGAAGAATTTGGTATTCTTCAAGGTAGAAGATTGTGGTAATCTTCACAAGGTGCCGTTGGAGATTGTGGTAATCTTCAAGATTGTGGTAATCTCAAAGGTGGTGTTGAAGAAGAGTGTGATGCTCTTCAAGGTGTTGTAAGTTGAGTTTGTATTAATTTTGGTAATTAATAAAATTCTTTTTCTTTTTGAAATCCATCCCTGGATATCTTTGGGGTGGTAGAGGATTAGGCCCTGGTGGGTTGAACCTCTATAAATCGGCGTGTGTTGTTTACATTCCGCACCTTTATTATTGTCTTGGCTTGTTTTGTTCGAAAAAGAGGGTAAAATCGAAAAGATGGAGATAATCTATTCACCCCCCTCTAGATTATCATAGCCGCTTGGACTTACAAGTGGTATCAGAGCCAAACTCTTTGGCAAACTTGTTTCACATCGCGAGTGAAGAGGAACGATCATCGGCTACGAACGAAGCTCATCTTACCGGCACCTCCACCACCAAACCACCTCTATTTGATTCCAAAAATTATATATTTTGGAAAGAAAGAATGGAATGCTATTTACAAGGTTGCGGGTTCGATATTTGGAACATCATCATAAATGGAGAATCCATTCCAATGAAAGACACACCATACACCTCCAAAGCTCTCAAGGAGCTCAATGATGAAGAAAAGAAAACCATCTCCCTAAATGGTAAAGCTCTCAATATTTTGTATTGTTCTCTTACTAATTTGGAATATGAACATATTGTAGGAATTCAATCGGCACATGAAGTATGGCAAACATTAGAAGCCATCTATGGAGTATTTGCAAATGAAAGGAGTCAAACAAAAGCATCTACTTCTCAAAGGGATACAAGTTCAAATCTAAGGAACAAGCCTTTTACAACTTCCAACTATGAAGTAGTCGAACAATGTTTTATGGGCATCAAAGAAGAAAACGAGGTATGTCTTAAACCCTCTACTTGCTATGATATTGTCATTCAAAATGATTATAGTGATTTGCAAAATGATTTTGATGATCTTCAAAATGAATTCCAAAGTTTACTAGTTAAGTACAAAAATTTGAAAAAGGAATTCAATGTTTCGAAAAATGAAAAGGATAGTTTATTTACTTCCTATGAATCACTATCATGTGCTCACACCACCACACTTGACAAGGTTAGAAACCTTGAAAAACAAAATAGTACTCTTGTTGAGGATATTAATTGCATGAAAAATGATTTATCAAAATCCAACTTGAGTACCAATAAATTGCCCAATATTGTGAATGTTAATAGTTGTGATAATTTGAATAGTGAACTTGATCATGAGCCTAACATTGTCAAGCATATGAAAAATAATCGAGTTCCTATGCATATTAGTGATGTTACTTGCTTTTATTGCGGTAAGAAGGGTCATACGGTTAATACTTGTCGGGCTAGAAATAGCTCTAATTATTGTTGGAGACCTAAAAGTCTCAAGACTAATCCCAAAGGACCCAAGTAGTTGAGGGTACCACAAAACAATGTCATTTTAGGTACCCGGCGAAATAATAATCGAAGAAAATTCATACCGCCATGAAAACATCAAATGACCATTTCATTTGATCAAAGAAGGAGAAAAAATTTTCAACAAAGTAAATTTCCAAGAAGAGGATATAATCAAAAATGGGAAGAACACAATCCTTGGAAATGGCAAAGACATCATCAACAAGATGATTTTCCAAGAGAGACATTATCAACAATGGGGAGGACATAATCCTTGGAAATGGAGCAATAGGAAGAGTTATCATCAACAAAATGACTTTCAAACGGGAAGATATCATCAACAATGGGAACGACACAACCCATGGAAATGGCGAAATTGGTAAACCGTATCTCCCTATTTAAATATGTATTTTATTTTTGCATGTTCTTATTTGTGTTTAAATTGCAAAATGAGTTTTAAAATTTATAAGGTCCTCAATAAATATTTGTGTTTTTAAAATCCTTTGAAAATGAGACCTTACATGTTGTTTTTAAACTCTTATGGATTTCTATAGCATTAGTATTTTTATTGTGATATCTCTTATTACTTGGCCTACACTTGTGCTATTATATCTTGTGCAAAATTTGTTTAAAGTATTGTGTAGGACTTATGTATATTCACAAATGGCTATCTACGTCATAATATGTCAAAAGTGACATAAACTATCGAGGTACGCTCATCATTTGTATTTATCTTATAGACTCGATATATTTTTGTCATATGCCTATGTGCTTATACAAGTGCTATTAAGAGGATGTTTTGATTTTTGAAAAGGCATTATTTGACATAGCTTGTTTTATCCAAGATTTGTAAAGGATTATATTTTGTTTTGATAAAACAATTGATCTACTAAGTTATGCATTTTATTGCACATATAAATGCCACTATTCTTGGATACTTATGTCAAACCTCTTGTTCATATGATTCTTGTAAATGAGGTCTCAACTATGTGCTCTCTTATTGTCAAATTTCAAAAGAGACCTTATGTAGCTTTCTTAAGCTTATTTGAACTTGAATGATTTATTAGACTCTTGATGATGCATAGTATGTGGTGCTTAAAATAATGTATCTATTATTCGATATTACTATGCTCGTGTGCAAAATATCTTGTTAAGATTTTGCAGAAATTTGTGATATTTCGCAATAAGTTTGATGAACAAGACAAGGTTAGTAGCTCAATGATATTGTCAAGAAGAAGGTAATGATTTTGATGTAATATTTGCACTCATAGCACATTTAGAAGTTATTTGCACTTTATTTGCCCATTCTTGTTTTAAGAAAATTTCAAGCTTTACCAAATGGACGTTAAATCCAATTTTCTAAACGGCTTTATTCAAATAGAAGTCTATCGGAGTTTAAAATTTTTAGGCCAAATGATTTTTATAAAAAGGCATTGAACGGTTGATACAAGTACCCCGTATATGGTTTGATAGGCTTAGCTATTTTTGCAAAATTTTTTACAAAAGGTAAAGTTGATTCTACACTTCTTGTTTTGGAAAAGGGCAAGATTGTTTACTTGTGCAAATTTATGTTGATAATATTTTTTGTGCTACTAATGAATATTTGTGCAAGATATTTTTCCAAGTAAATGCAAGGTGAACCTAAGATGATCATGATGAGGGAAGCTCAAATTTGATCATTGGAATTCAAGTTCAACAATGCCAAGAAGGTGATTATATTCCACACTCAAAAGAAGAAGTGAGGCATTGAAGAAGAAAGAACCATTTCAACCTATATGGCCACAAATGCGAAAATTGACAAAAGGTTGAAGTAGACATGTTGATTGACAAATAAATTCGAGGTATGTTCATCTTCATTTATTACTCCTTAGACTTGACATTTTATATGCCTTATGTCAATATGCTCGACTTCAAAAACTATCCCAACGAATCTCATTAAAGTGCCGTTAAAAGAAATTTTCAAATATTTAGGCACTTTTTCTTATGACTTGTTGTATCCAAAGTCTTAAAACGTTATTATTTTTCGGGATAACAAGTCCGGTGATAATAATTTTTCAAAATATGGTTCGTCATAATCGAACTAAACATATTGAGATTCGATAATTTTTCAAAGGGATTGCATGTTTAACAAAAACTTGAGATGTGTTTAATTCCGTCTCAAGGATAACTCGCGGACTTTTTAATCGCTCACCGCCGAGTATTTTACCTCATTTCGAGCTTGATTATGACATAATGTATATTGAATGAGGTCTACGTTTGCAGTTTGCACGTTTTTAAAACTAAGGGGCGAAAAATTGGATTTTTGGATCAAACTTCGGAATTTGCAAAACAGAAAGAAGCAGTGGGATGAAGGAGCTAAGGCCGACCGGTCGCCCTAGCCTCCGACCGGTCGCCCAGCCCTCCAACCGGTCGCCCCTGCTGATTTTCCAGATAAAATGCGCTTGTTTTCCAGACTTAGCTATTTTTGGCTCTTTTGGCCATTTTTCGTCCCCTTCGCAAATTGCACACAAATTTCACTCCAAATTTGTTTTGTTGCATACATTTCATATCTTGGACCTATTTAGGCTTGATTATCATCATCATTGTTCGTCTTTACCGATTTAATGCTAAGAATTCTACTTCCTTATCTCAATTGGGTTGAACCCTTGAGAACTTGGCCTATATGTATTTTCTTGATGAAATTTGTATATGTTTGTGATGAGATTGTTATTTATGATATATTGTATTGTGTTTAAACTGATTTGGTGATGAAAAACTTGGCTTGATTGCATTTACAAGGGCTATATATATCTTCTTCAATTTTTGACGCCCGCCAAGTGTTCGATAAAATGTCTCAATGAAAAATTCATCACTTACATGATTCTCTCGATTGCAAATGTCTTATATATTTATAGAGATCATGTTTTGCAAAACAAATAAGTTTTCATAAGCTTCTACAAGTCGTATGATCGACTCTTTCCTCCTATTGGTCTATAAGCTTCAATGTTCAAATAGCTCGATACATCGGTTTAGTTATGCACTTTGATATGAATATATGATGTTTTTATCGTGATAACATTCTTTTTGATGATTCCAAAGGGGGAGAAACAGGTTATAAGCTTATTAGCTCATAAAAGCTAAAAGAAGCTCGAGAAAGAAGCTATAAGCTATGGCTTCTTAAAGCCATAAGTTGTGGATTATATTTAGTCCATTTGTTGTATGATGGACTTATATACTTGTCTAATGATGTTTTGTTGACAGGGGGAGTTTATAAGCTCTTGTACTTAAGTTCAATATGTAAAAGCTAAAGCTTTTAGCTTGTGGTTGATTGCTTTTACATTACTTTTGTTGTGCATATTGATATGGGGAGCTTTTGCTATATATGTTTAATATCTCTACTCCCATCATTGTGATTATATTGTGTGGAATGTTGTCGCTCACAATGGATAGTTCCTTTTAACCGGTAAAATTGTTTTGTTTTCAAAATCGACCTCATTAAAATTGTTTTGGTTTGTAATCATCAAAAAGGGGGAGATTGTTTGATATATGGTTTTATCATGATTTTGATGATTTTGTTTTTATACCAAAACAATGGTTTTAAAGGTTGTCCAAATACTCCTAAATGATTTAAAATGGTTTTAATATTTTTCGGAGTATTTCCTCAAGTCTATTTTCGATAATATTGGACAACACTTTCAATGATTTTATGTCAATGGGTTTTTACATTGAAACTATGTTTCTAAATGTTGTCCTAATACTCCCGATTGGTCTAAAAAGCTTTTACTATTTTTCGGAGTATTTTTTGGAATTTATATCGGACAACACTTTTTGTGTTAATGTGTTATTTCATCAAAACTATATTTCTAATGTTATCCTAAATACTCCCGATCAGTTTAAAATGTTTTTACGAATTTTTCGGAGTATTTCTTGAGGTTTATTTTCGACAAAAATCGCACAACATTTCATTTAGGAGTCGGCCAGGTCGACCAAAGAGGCGATCTGCACAGGGAACGCATTTCACGAAACTCCCCGAACTCCTAAAAATGGTCGGGGTGACCGGTCACCATGGTGGGCGGCCACGTCGCACCACTAGAGCGACCGGTCGACCCCCTTTGGGCCGGTCACCCTGTTGAAATTTTGCTGTGTTCTTTTCAAATCTTATTAGTGCACGACCGGTCGCCCTAATGTTTGACAGCAAAATTCTAACCGTTGTGCAGCAGACAACTTTTCCCTAAATTGTGGGATTGATTTCTAACAGCTATAATCTTGATTTTAATTGCAATTTTTTTGTAGATATCGATTCCAAGAGGAGCCTATCAATGATCAATCATCTCCTATAAATAGAGGAAGATATGAAGCACAACAACAAGAGAGAACAACACAACACAACAAGATATACTCAAGCAAACACTTGGTCTTCTATTGTCATTATTCTTGTTGTAATTTGCCTAGCTTATCACTTTCACATCCTTGAGGTCTAGGCTATTCTTGATTACACTTGCACTCAATTGTATAATTCATTATCGAGTTGTAATCTTGAATTTTTGGGTAATCATTCAACACAAGATATCCCTGTGAGTGTTCTTGTGGTAAGAACACAGTTGGGTGATCTAGGTGTTAGGTGTAAGAAGATTGTGGTAATCTTCTTATCGAGGCGTCGAAGAATTTGGTAATTTTCAAGGTAGAAGATTGTGGTAATCTTCACAAGGTGCCATTGGAGATTGTGGTAATCTTCAAGAGAGATTGTGGTAATCTCAAAGGTGGTGTTGAAGAAGAGTGTGATGCTCTTCAAGGTGTTGTAAGTTGAGTTTGTATTAATTTTGGTAATTAATAAAATTCTTTTTCTTTTGAAATCCATCCCTGGATATCTTTGGGGTGGTAGAGGATTAGGCCCTGGTGGGTTGAACCTCTATAAATCGATGTGTGTTGTTTACATTCCGCACTTTTATTATTGTCTTGGCTTGTTTTGTTCGAAAAAGAGGGTAAAATCAAAAAGATGGAGATAATCTATTCACCCCCCTCTAGATTATCACGGTAAACTGGACTTACACAACCTTGGCTGGTGGACCGAATATTTAACTTCCGAATTCTCTCCTCTTGACTCTTGTTTACCTTAGCTATTACTTCTTTGGACCAAAATCTAATGCGGCTTTTTCTTCAAATTTAAGTCTTGAGGAGTTGAGATAGGATGGAGGTGGTGCCTTTTATTTTAATCGATTTTGTAGGGGTGCTTTCTCTTCCCCTTTTTTGGCATCATCACTTTGAGAAGACGGTGAATCGATCGAAGAATGAAATCAAGTTTCTTCCGAGTCACGAGTCTGTTGCTTCTTGATTAGAGATGAATACATCTAACTCGCTTTTCATAGATTAAATCTCATCTTCTAGCGAAGCTTCCATGTACTCCATCTTCTTTTTTTCCATTTTCATTTGTAGAAGCTCCATATCGATAGGTGACTCCTTTCCATTCGAGCAATATTATCCCTCCGACATTGTTGGAAGGCAAGTTGATCGCTCCCGGACCACCAACTTGGAATACAACTGCTGAAGTAGCCTACTTGCTCCTGCGTAGAGCTTTTGTGCATTGCGCCCATTATTTGATTCTTAGCACGACTCCTTGGATATCCCCTGTAATTGTGGTATCATGATTATCGATCATTGTGCTTAAGTCAAAAAACCTTTCTCCATTGCCTCCATTTCTTCACACATGGCTCAAGGCACGCCAAAAGTCTTCTCGCTTGTTCACCGGTATCCTCCAGTGCGAAATCGGAATCAAAATCATGGCCATATGGAATAATGTACATATCCAAAGGGATGTGCGGATCTTCCGGTTGACTTGAACTCAATCAAACATCTTCTTCCTGGACTCCTTCAAAAGGGATTTCTTCTTGAAATGGGAAATGTAACATTCCCAAAGTGTCAATAGGATCGAGAAAGGTCCCACTCATCCTTCGAGAACCCTTCTCTCATCTCCTTGACCAACATCTCTATTTGCCTCTCACTGTGGAAGCTTCATCGGTAGATGCAAACAGTGCCCCGCTAATATGCTTCTCTGGCAAAAATTTGTACTTCCTGTTGAGTAGACTTTGCATCAGATTTGTATTAACAATGTCATGTGCAAGAGATTTAGCTAATTGAGTTGGGGGATCAACAAGCACAAATCTCATTCTCGTGTATTTTAGATTGGCATCGTATCACCGGCCTCCTACTCGATTCAATGATTAATGAGTATCATAGAGGCTAACAACTTATAAGCTAGAAACTTAGCTTTTTCACAATAGCTTAAAAAAGCTTAAGAGCTTAAAAGCTCCCCATGTCAAATTAACTTATAATCACAAAGCTCAACATATATCAGTGAAAGGCAATATACCATAACTTAAAAGCTCTAGCTTATTCAAATATGCTTTTTACCAATGAGCTTTTTCTATGAGCTTTTTCTGTAAGAGAGCTTTTTCTGTGAGCTTTTTCTAGCTTATTTGATCTTACCATACAATATATGAGCTCATAAATTTCTCTCCCCTTTTAGAATCATCAAAAAACACCATTAGCATACAAAAACATCATATATAGATATGAAAGTTGCACTAATAATAAAACACGTGCAATATCCAAAGAAAGAGAATTAAAACTACAAGTTAAGAGTTTAAAAAACACTAAGAACATAAGAAGATCATTCTTCGTCTGAAGAAAGACAAGCGAAGGGGAGGAGTTCCTTGATGAATTTCTTAAGCTTCCCAACCGACTTTAAAACAATCAACTGATAAGGAAAAGGCGAAAAAAATTGTTGGGCATCTGGAGAAATCATGGTTGCTAAGATTTCTCACTCTGTCTATGCCTTAGACGTTTCTTGAAGAGGTCGCGATGTTCTACGTGAATGCCTCCATTCACAATGACGGGATCCATTCGTCTATGAATGGAAAGGATGTCAAGTTAGCTTCCAAAGACTTGACTGAGTTATTTCACCTTCCCAGCAGTGGACTCACTAAGCTGAAAGATTACAGTTCGACTTTATTAAAATATGGAATGAGATAGCAATCATAGAAGTAGCTGGTAAGATGAATCCTTCAGCTACTAAGACCGAAGCAATGTAGTAAGCTTGGCTTTGGCATTACGCTTTGGGATCTCACTATCCGCTTTGTCATGAAAGTAAGAAAGAAGGAAAGGACTGAATCCGCTCGCTAGTAAGATAATGATAATAGTGATCATAAAACTGCCTAGAATGGGAGAATTGCCACTGATGAATTGCGATCAGCTGCTAATTCTGTTGTTGTTAGATTCGTGCCTCAAAACTATGCCACTAGGACTCGGTCGGAAGAATCTACTTCGTCCATCTCTACTCATCTTTATGAATTCTAGCCCCAACCAGCCATGACAAGGCTGAATTTATTAGAACCCTTGTTCTTTAGAAACACAGGGAGCAGGGAAACACAGTCACTCATACTGAAGGAAGGCATTATATTATTAAGGTTAGCTTGGAGAAACGATCATTTTCCTTTCAGGGTAAAGCGGCGAAAATGGTTGGTCCGTCAAAAGTCTGGTTCCTTCACGAACGAAGTTCAAAATCAACAAGGGTTTGTAGAACAAAGGGAGTGTACAACTGGGGCTACGCCTCACTTTTTTGTTTAACGAGGGAGAGATAGAATGGAGTTCTTCACGAAGTTTGAAAGAAAGGAATAGAGAGATCGATGTCTTAAAATACAGATGTCGAGAGAAACTGTTAGACTTCTTCATTGCGTTGCGAAGAGAGATCGAAGACGAAGATTTTATGGCGCAATGCGGCCACTGGATGGAAAAGAGAGATAAAATTTTGCAGAAAGTTGCATTTGATGAAAGTCGTATGTACGGCTTGGAGGGAGATCTTTCATATCGTTCGAGATCCACCCTACAATATGGGGTAAAAAAGCCAAAATAAGTGATTTTAGCCCTTATAAAAAGAAAACTAATTCTTAAACCCCTTTCACGCTCATGTCACGTCGAGGTACTGCGGAAGAAAAAATAGAGGTTTTGTAAAGGTTTGTTCTTAGGATGCCTTATATAAAGGGAGGAACCAAGTCCAATACCTTACCATATTCCCCCCCTCGGGGTTTACGTTTGAACTCCCTTAAAGAACTATTGGAATTCGAACTCAACAACTATATCTCAAGGAAGAGTACCACAAATTGATGAATGTGGTAGCTAAGTGCATCGACATCAAATTTGGCTCTTACAATCAACTATCTCAGACTAAGTTGACTGTAATGGCAGCTATTATTGAAGAGTTGGACATTAATTGGAGCGAATACATTTTTGACAAGTTGTGTCAAGCAGGGCGTGGACAAGGTTTTGGCCAAAAAGATTGCTGAAAGACTTGAGAAGGCAGGTCTCAAGAAATTTCTATCTGTGGAGTTTTCTCACACTTACCTTGTGGAGGTAGCTATGTATTACGTGAATGCTCAGGTTCACAATAATGAGATCCGTTCATCATTCAACAACAAGGAATTCAAGGAATTCAAGCTGATCACTGACTTTCTTGAATCTCGTTAACTCCCTACCAAAATTTCAAGGAGATAACTGCGAAGGATGTCAACCTCTTTACTGCTTGGAAGGAGATAGCCAAGCCTGAGGCTGCTGGAAAACAAAACTTGTCATCTTTGAAGAAGCTGATTAAGGAAGACTACCACAAGTTGATGGATGTGGTAGCGAAATACGTGGATATGAAATTTGGATTGTTCAATCAGCTGTCTCAGACCAAGCTGATCATTATGGCATCGATTATAGAGGAGAAGCAAGTCAACTGGACCGAGTTCATATTTGGCAAGTTGTGCCAAAATGTGATGAACATGTCTGTCGGCGAAGATGGAAGATTTGTAAGCTCGCTGGGTTATGGCCTGATCTTAGGCCACTTGATGGAGAAAAAAAGTGTCCCTCTCTGCAATGGGAAGACCTTTCATGCAAACAAGAAAATGTTCAGGGCGAACCTGTCTGGTGTCCAGAAGCAGGCTCATGTCAAGAGATCTGTAACTAGTGAGGGAGAATCAGCAAAACATGTCCTGTGGACACTGATTGGTTCCCCGCTGTGGCCCTCCCCCGAAGCCTGCACCTGCCCCTGCACCAAAGAAATCCCTTGCCCCTGCTCTCTCTGCAGTTGTAAGAAAGAAAAGGTTAGCTGCACCCCAAAAGCTAGCTGTAGCCAAGAAATTGAAGCAAAGAAAGACAACTTTTACAGCTGTGAAGTCAGAAAATGTGGAACTTGATGTGCCACTGAAAAGAAAGACCAGGAGAAGACTGGTGAAACAGATCGACTTTCTTTGCTAAGCCACCGAGTCCGTAACAACCTGCAGAAGTTGAGGAAAAAGCTATTGCTGGTGAACAACAGAATCCAAAGGAAGGTAATGATGTGATGGACACTGAGCAAGAATCAGTTGTTGCTGCTCAGCCACATCACGAAACAGCTGTAAGGATAACAGCTAAGGCATATCAACCAGACACAACTGACAAAGGAAATGAGGAGTTAGTTGTACAATCCCCTCAGACGTATGCTAGAGTAGCTGAGGAAGACAAGGCTACTGAAGAGCCTTTGCAGCAGGATGAGGATGATGATCTTATAATGTTATCCCCTACTTATTCGGACATACAAGAGAGGTTACATGGAGGGCTTGGGAGCTGAGTGTGTCCCGATATTAATTCCAAAGCCCATAGTTTATTGCGGAGGAAGAATACCTTCTGGAATTTTTGGGAAACGTTGGTATTCGCTCTACTCTTGATGAACAGTTCTGCGCCATCCTTTATGAGAAGAAGGATGAGGAGAAGATGAAGGCGATTGAGAAGGCCAGGTTGATTGAGGAGTCCAAGAAACCTCACTCTTGTCCTTTCTCTAATATTCTTGAAAGTGCCTTGCAAAGTTCGAGCAGCAGTAGTGAAAGTGATGTTGAAGAATTAGACGCTGCTGATCAAGATGAGAAGGCTGAGCTGAATCAAGCCTTGACAGAGTTTATGGAGTTGCATGAGCAATATGTGCGAAGGGGCCTTGGAGAGTCATCATCCATGCAAATCTCTCCTACCCCTGACATCTTGGAAATGGTGAGGACCATTGATGTCTCAACCTCATCAGCGCACTCTGAAGGACCCACCAGGGACACTGGTGATGAAGTTAAGAAAGGAGAAATAGATGGCAACTTACCTGAGCCAACCCCTGAGATAGTTATTAAGACAACTACCCATTCGGTTGAACACTCAAAGGAAACAACAACTGAGTCTCTCATGTCCAGTGACCCCACTGATCGTGATTCAGCTGGTGCGCCAGTTGAGAGGGAAAATACACACACCACAACCGGGTTGGAGGAGGCTGTGGGAGACCTAACCAATTTGAAGTTAGGAGGCGATGGGAAGACTGAAACCATACAGTAGAGCAGAAGTGACGAGGTTCGGACGGTTAAGATTGTCTCAACTAAAATTCCAACTGCACTGAAGGCCAATGAAGTTGTTGCTACAGCTGAGGCAAAGGATGCATAGGAGACCATGGTAGTTGAGACTGATGGTCCTGAAAGCGCAATCCAAGAGGTTGAGACCTCAAAGGATGCCACTGCTCAAGACCCCAATGCAGCTTCATATACAGAAGGGAATGTCCAAGACCTTAATGCAGCTGAGTCTGTAAAAGGGAACGTAGAAGGCCCTACAGCGGTTGAGACTGTTGTTAAGGGTACTGAAGTCCCAAAGGAGGTTGAGACTTCCTTGGGTAAAGTTGTTGAAGAAAAGGAAAAACGTCAACTCCTCAACCAGAGTCACCTGAAAAGGAAGAAATCAGTGTGTTGCACAACTCTGAGGAAAATATTTCTGTGGAATTTCTTGACACAGATGATGAAGTTGAGTCCGCCCCCAAAGAAAAATCAATTGAGGACCCAGATATTAAGGAAGTTGCAGCTGAGATGAGAAAGGCACGCGAGGAAGCTGCCTTATAAAAATTCACTTTGGTGGATGGCCCACCCCTAATGGTGCCATCACATGCCCGTGATGCTGCTGAGGCAACGCAAACTCAAAATGAAGCACCCACTAAGACCAATGAAGCCGTTAAGACAACTGAGGATCAGTCAGCTCCGCAGGCTAACACAGCTGTGAATGCCGATGATGTTGCTGAAACAGCTGAGGCATATAGAGCTGAAGCCAGTCTTAAGAACAAAGGAAAGGCTCCCGAAGGAGGAGTGGGAGAAGTTCCTATTATTCCAGATGACTTATTATCAGACTACTTTTCGTTCGTAGTTGAGGTACCCTTGAAATTGAATCTACTGAAGAAAGTGCAAAGTACACCGTAGAGATCCACCCTGAAGACTACGAGGCTCCAGATGATTTGAGAGTAATGTCGTTTGGATTTGATTTTGATACAGTGGGGCTAGAAGAGCAGTCACCTGACACAACAAACTTCCGAAAAGCCTTCAAGGCCATCTGTCGAAATTGAAAATATGGAAATAAGATTTGCGGCCCCTCAACCAACTACCCGGACAATCATGATGCTATGATCTCTGAAATATTCGGGAGCATTCTAAGGATCGAGGGAATGGACAATCGAGACAAAGGCACTAAGAAGGGAACAAGGCGGCTACTTCAAATCCTGTTCATAAAGGTCAGGTGAGGAGTGCGAAAAAATGCAAAATTTCAAGAGAGACAGATGGATCACATATTCGAGAATAGACCAGGCGCACAAAACGGACATGGAGTTGCCGAGGCCTCAACACAAGAAAGACCTTCGAGAGGATCAAAGCAATCTGCACTCGAGAGATGATGGTTATGAACAAATGAAATGAAAATCATGAGTGCGAAAATGAAGGCTCTGCGATCGTAATGTTCGCCTTTTTTTTAGCTTCACCGCAAGTGTACGGTGTAAGTTATAGAATAGGGTAGCAAGGTCGTATCCACGGAGACTAATAAATTAATATGTTAAGTATCGAACTAAGATAGTCTTATTTTTATTTAGATGGTCGTAATTGGATGATTGTTGTGAGATTAAGACAATTAAGACTACTCAAACACAAGATCAAGACAATGAGAATAATAGAAGTATCAAGGTAATAAAATGGATTCCCGGTTTAAGGTTTCGATTAATATCCCTCTTGTTCTCCGATTTAATCAAAGCAAAGTTATTATCAATATTCCTATAAGACGATCACAAAAGTATTTTATCCTCCCTCTCGATATGCATATAAAATGTAGATTGAAATACCTATGCTACCATCTCTACTCAAGATGAGATATTCAACTCCCAAAAGTTTAAAAGATCAAATGTCCTCACAACTATTTATAAACCTCTCGATTTATGCAAATATTCGTGTCAAGTACTCAAGATCCATTATTGAAACTCATCTCTCGAATTATAAATTAATATATCAAACATGTTAAATCATTGATCAAGTGATAAAACAAGAATAAGCTCAAAGTACTCAAATAGGTTTCAAGACAATAACTTCAACTAAGATTAAAACATTCAACAAGAGTTCATTAATCTACTTCCAAAACCCGAAAATCTAAAGAGTTTAGCTACACATGATTTCTAAACAACTCATAGAGAAATTGTTCAAAGCCATGACAAACTAAAATGAAAGATTAAAACTACAAGAGAAGCAAGAAAAACTTAGAAAAGTCGACAATCTCTCGATATATCTCCGTTCCTCAAGCTCCGATACGACCCGATTGTCTCCTTGATGTCTTCTTCCAAGAATAGAACTTTGTCTTGTGTGCTAGAGCCAAAGAATGTCAGAATATCCTTGGTGTGCGCCCAAAAAAGAGCTTATATACCTTTTAGAAAGTTTAGGGCACATTCTTGTCATGATATGGCATTACAAAGGGACGCACGGGTCGTGCGTGGACGCACGGGTAACCCGTGCGTCATGCCGTAGCCAATTCCTTCTTCTCACCAACTAGCGCACGGGTGGTGCGTCTATGCATGGGTTACCCGTGCGCATTTCCGTGGACAGCTTCAAATTCTTCAGTGGCTCACGGGAGGTGCGTTTATGCATGGGCTACCTGTGCACCTTGCCGTAACCACATTATTTCATTCCCGAGGGGACGCACGGTCGTGTGCTCAAGCGCGCTCTACCCGTGCGTTTCTCTTTTTGGCCTTATTTGTTCAACTTCTTCTCATTGTGGCTTCTAATCTCGTGACGTTCACTCGATTCTTGGTGTTTCTACTTCGCGATGCTCGTATTTGTCTCCAAATTACTTCAAATATCATTAAATTTCTACAGGAAGAGCAAAGCATAATATCTTTCCCACAAAGAGTGAATACGAATCAATTCATATGAGTTTATGCATGTCTAATCACCATTTTTGTCATAATTATACCTCAAAATACATGCAAACTCACACCTATCAAAACCCCCAAACTTAAATTGTTGACCGTCCCGATCAACAATTTTGAAAACGAGATAAAGTACAACAGGGAGCAATGAAAGATGGCGCACACAAAGATTCCAAAAGAAAATCCATATTGTTCGGCATGGGTGTCAAGCAACAAATCGATCAAGCCTCAAATATCTAATCATGGAGCACGTATCAAATAAAACATGGTAAATGCTCTGAATCACATCTCTCAAGATCAAGTGTATGCTCTCATCTCACAAGAATATAGGACGTGTTTACGCTCCAATCAAATCAATGTTGCAGAATTACCATAAGCTTGCAAATTGTCTCATATCTCCGCCACTAGAGTGTATGCAACTTGTGAATCAAAAAGGACTTTTTATTTTGGTTGTAATGAAGACTCTTCGGTTAGGGTAGGAAAATATGGATAGAGTGACTCAATCTCGAGCGTATAGACCAATGAACATATAGATCATCTACATTAAAGCTCAATATGCTCTTAAAGTCTTCTCTCATTTTCATCAATTCTTCCTATCTTCATCCCCTTTTCTTTGTAAACATTTCCACCTCACATTACAACTCTTAGCCTCTAAGTTCATTCAATGAAAACCCACATCATAACGTCGTTTTTTTTTCCGACTCTTTTGTGAATTTTCAACATCTCTTTTCAACTCCTTTTCTTCCTCTTTTGCTCCCATCAACCAACTTTGCCCAATTATCCAACTTTTCAATTCCCACTCATTCAACCTCATTCACTCCCTTTACTCAAGATATACGCTCGAGTGTAGGGTAACAAATATATCAAGTTAAGGCTTGAATTTGTGGCTTATCAAAGAAATAGGCAATAGGCTCAAATTGGCTAACTAGGAATTTCAACAACGTTAGGTAAGCAAAAGGCTTGAAAGGCTAACAAAGATGGCCTTTAATCATATTCACACTTCGCATACAACATGTGGCCTTGACAGAGATACCAGAGCAAGTTCTAGAATTCTAACAACATGAATGATACACTCAAATCACAAACAAGACTACAAGAAAATAGAAGCAGTAAAGGCTCAAAAGCTCACAGGCTTGTAAATACGCAATTCAAAGCATCAAACCATGTTCTCAATATCCACATGCTCAATATCATCTATTCATGGCTCAATCAACTCATACTCAACATCCAATCCCAACAATACAAATTTTCAGCAACACACAAACATCAAGTTGTATCATGCCCGGTCAACTCACTCTCTAATATCTATGAAAACAATAAACGTGCCAAAGCCGTAAACGTGCTTCTAATGCAAATGCAACCTAAAATGCTCTATATGCAAGATATATTTTTTTTTCTATCTACACTTTTCATGTATTAAAATACTACCTCTTCCCCCAAACTTGAATGAAATTATATTGTCCTGAAGGGGAAAAATAGAATTTCAACAATGAAAAGTGGAGATATACCTGAGTCACTGTGGAGGTGGCAGCGAAGTGGCCCCGTGACATGTGCCACATTTGTATCTCATTGTATCACTTGCCACGTCTCAATTCCCTTCGTTCCTGGGCCGCATATCTTTGCTCCTGGGCCGCATATCTCTCCTCCTGGACCACATACCTCTGCTCCTGGGTCAAATATCTTTGTTCTAGTTCCAAGGTCCTCCGATCGTAGTACGTCCGGAATGCACGGAAATCATCTCGATGTTGCTGCAAGTCTTTCCTTTGTTGCCGCAACTCCTCCCCTTGATGTAGCAAGTCCTCCCCAAATGCATAAATCATGTCATGAAATTCATTTCCGCGTTGGGACTCGCCACCATAAGAAGTTCTGGGATGATCCCCGCTATGTGATGGTCTGGGGTGATCTCCTCCCTGTGAGGGCCCGGGAATGTCATACCCTATTTGATGGTGATGAGGTTCCAGTCCCCTTTCCTGTCTGTTCAGCTCTTCTTCTTCAGCCACCATATTCTTTACATCCAAGAAACCTTCAACTCGTCGCTTCTTCCGTGCATTGATCGCTTCAGTAACTCTGTTATGTGCTTCAGAGTTAAGCAGGAAATTGGTGGTGTCCTCAAGGGTATCTACAGTGGTGTATCTCGGGTTAGGTAATGGAAACGCATCACATCGTTTCTGCTGCAAAAATAACATACCATCTTCATTTGCAATAAATTTCATATGGTGCAAAGATGATATGTTGACCCGAGTGCTGCCCGGTATAGGCTCCAAGCCTCGAAAATCAATGTTGAAGTGTCGGGCAATAGGGGTAATCAGACCCCCTATAAAAATATCACCACCTCCCTGTTTTGCTAAATGATCCACCTGTTCAATGAAGTATGCGGCCGTGTTGTAGGGTGTACTCGTCAACATACACCATAATAAATATAACTCTCTAACCGTAATTCCCCAATATTTTCTCTCGCAAAAATCGAGGCTGACGTAACCCGCTGTATATACCGGAAAACTTGATTCCGGATCCAAGAAGATTTTGCAGTGCGGGCCTCATAGAGCATGGGACCCATTTCCGGCGTTTGGACTAGTAAGCGCCAAAAGTCAATTTGGTTATATCGGTATGCTGGTCGGAAGGGCGCGTCGGGGGGAACCTCAAATATGACATTCAACTCTTCTGTGGATAATTGTCGCTGCACATTCTCCAACTGAAAGTACACTCCAATGACCTCGTTACTTATATCTTTAATCATCTTCACTGTGCTCAAGATTTCGAGCGTGAATTTCTTGTAACTAGGCCATTTTTTCCCCATAAAATTTGTCCAACCGACCTTTGTGAACAACCGCCACACGTCGTCATGTATCCCAAGAAGTTGGGTACAATCATTGTCAGCGTACTTTGAGGGAGCCATCGTTCGGACGACTAGCCTATTCCATCGGTCTAGGGCATCCGCATTTGTCTGTACAACTCCATAGGCCGCAGGGCTATCGGGTTGTACTTCTTGTGGTGGTTCTGCCCTGGGACGTCGTCTCCTTCTTTGAGGGTTCCGTCTATCCGCCATTACTTGTGAATGGGTACCTGGAATAACATGTATTAGCAACCCAAAACAAACCAAGTACAAGCACAAGTATGATGAATGTAGGCCAACAAGTTAAATGGGGTGTAATGATTCTCATACAGCAATTTGACCAATCAATTAAGCTCCAAACAATTAACTAGTATGGCAGATATAGAGAATCATTATCTAGAAGCCCTAACAATTATAGCTCATGCCCAATTCATCATCAATTCATCCAAATATGTCTCAATTTCACATGCTCACAAGGTGTTTGATAAATTGCCATAAAGAAGAAATCATCCCAAGCATAGCAAAAATATCAAAACAAGCACCCAACATAATCCCCAATACATAATTCACAAGAAATTCACAAGAAAAAATGAAGTTCTTACCGGAATTCTCAAAATTTATCAAAAGGGGTGAACTTGGAACCCTAGGTGCCTTTAAACCAATTCTTCAATCCAAACTCGAATTTGATGCAAAGTGTTAGTGTACTATGATAAGAGTATGGATTGTGTGAGAGAATTTATAAGAAAATCGGGATTTTGGAGCAATGTGTGGGGGAGGGCGATTTTTTTTTGTGTTGGTTGGGAGATTGCAAAGTGAGAACAGAGTCTGCCCAGACTCTATTAATCATTCAGCGTGAAGACGCACGGGCGGTGTGTGGGCGCACGGGTTACCCGTGCGTCATGCTGTAGGGACAAAAGTCATTTTCTCCAGGTACGCACGGGTCATGCATGGGCGTACGGGTTACCCGTGCGTAATGCCGTAGCTGCAGTTTGTCCCCTTCCAGGCACGCACGGGTGGTGCGTATAAGCACGAGCAACCCGTGCGTTCCTGTACAACAATACTCAGGTTTTTTTCCAAAATTTTGTTGTTTTTTTTATTACACACACAAAAATGAAACAAAATTAAAAGAAACACACACACACACAAATGAAATCCAAACCAAAAATCGTTGGGTTGCCTCCCAACAAGCACTATATTTAACGTCTTTAGCTTGATGCCTGTTTCGTTCCGTCACGGGTCTCGCAAGGTGATGGATGTCACCCCTCTTGGTTACCTCGGTGGAAGTAATGCTTAATCCTCTGGCCGTTTACCATGAACGTCTCACCGTCTTTTGTTAACAATTCCACGACTCCGGGAGGATTCAATACCTTCTTTATCACGAATGGCCCCAACCACCTAGATTTGAGTTTTCCAGGGAAAAGTTTAAGGCGTGAATTGTACAAGAGGACTGGTTCCCCTGGTAAAAACTCTCGTTTCTTGATCATTTTGTCATGCCATCTTTTGGTTCTTTCTTTGTAAATTCGGGAATTTTCGTAAGCTTCGTCCTGAAACTCTTCCATCTCATTTAAATGGAGCAACCTCTCTTCACCGACCTTTTTAAAATCCAGATTTAGTTTCTTGACCGCCCAAAATGCCTTGTGCTCCAACTCTACCGGCAAGTGTCACGATTTCCCAAAAATGAGTTGATACGGTGATGTACTCAACGGTGTCTTATAGGCTGTCCGATATGCCCATAGAGCATCATCCAATTTCAATGCCCAATCCTTTCAGTTGATGTTCACCGTCTTCTCAAGAATCTGTTTGATCTCACGGTTGGCCACTTTGGTTTGCCCATTGGCTTGCGGATGATATGCCAATGCAACTTTCTGCTTCACCCCATATTTTGCCAATAAGTTGCTCATCAATTTATTTACAAAATGCGACCCACCATCACTAATTAAAGCTCTTGGACTGCCAAATCGAGTAAATATATTTTCTTTAGGAACCGCATCACAACTTGGCGTCATTTGTTTGTGAAGGAATCGCCTCTACCCAACGGACACATACTCCACCGCAAGTAGAATATATTGATAGCCCAAAGATGATGGAAATGGGCCCATAAAATCGATCCCCCACACATCGAACAATTCAACTTCAATTACATTTGTCATCGGCATCTCGTGTCTCCTGGAAATATTTCCCATCCGCTGACACATGTCACATTGTTGCACATACAAATAACAATTGTTAAATAAATTGGGCCAGTATAGCCCACTTTGCAATACCTTCGCTGCCGTGCGAGTCGGACCAAAATGTCCTCTAGAGGGTGATAAATGACATTGTTGTAGGACTCCCTCCCATTCTTCTTGAGGTACGCATCTTCTGATGATTTTGTCCGCGCACCTCTTAAAGAGTAGGGGGTCGTCCCACATATAGAACTTGACATCGTGGAAGAACTTCTTCTTCTGGTATGACGATAAATTTGGAGGCAAAACTCCCGCAGCCAAATAGTTGACAAAATCCGTATACCACGGGAATTTTGCCTCTACCATGAGTAACCGTTCCTCTGGAAATTCCTTCTTTATCAATTCCGTACCTCTTTTCGCCTCCTCTTGATTTTCAATCCTAGACAAGTGGTCTGCCACCACATTCTCACATCCCTTTCGGTCCCTGATTTCCACATCGAACTCTTGCAATAAGAGAATCCACCTAATCAACCTTGGTTTCGCATCCTTCTTATCAAAAAGATATTTGATAGTCGCATGGTCGGTGTGAACTATCGTTTTCGTTCCAATCAAGTATGATCGAAATTTATCAAATGCGAAAACAATCGCCAACATCTCCTTCTCGGTGGTGGTATAATTCTGTTGGGCACTATCCAATGTTCTACTAGCATAGTAGATGGATCTAAATAACTTTTCCCTCTTTTGACCGAGGACAGCCCCTACTGCAAAATCGCTAGCACCACACATCAATTCAAATGGTTGACTCCAATCTGGGGCTACTAGAATAGGTGCGGTCACCAACGCCTTCTTCAAGATTTCAAATGCCTGCAAACAATCATTGGAAAAATTAAAAGCAGCATCTTTTTCTAACAATTGGCTCAAAGGCTTAGTAATTTTTGAAAAGTCATGGATAAACCTTCTATAGAATCCGGCATGGCCCAAGAAACTCCGAATGGCTTTTTCATTTGTAGGAGGTGGTAACTTCTCGATCGCTACAATCTTTGCCCGATCCACTTCCAAACCTGTGGAAGAGACTCGATGACCAAGTACAATACCATCGCGTACCATAAAATAGCACTTTTCCCAATTGAGTACAAGATTGGTCTCTTCACATCTCTCACAAGACTAAGGAAAGATTGTGAAGACATTATCAAAAGAGTCACCAAACACAGAGAAATCGTCCATAAACACCTCCATAACTTTCTCAATAAGATCGTGAAAGATAGCCATCATACAACGTTGGAAAGTTGCAGGGGCATTACATAATCCAAATGGCAAAGGCGAAATGCAAATGAGCCGTAAGGACATGTAAATGTCATTTTTTCCTGGTCTTTCGGTGCAATCATGATTTGATTGTACCCAGAATAACCATCCAAAAAGCAATAATAATCATAACCGCTAAAGGATCCAACATCATATCTATAAAGGGGAGGGGAAAGTGATCTTTTTGAGTGGCATCATTAAGTTTTCTATAATCAATGCAAATTCGCCACCCGATAACAATTCTAGTAGCAATAAATTCTTCATTCTCATTTTCACGACTGTTACCCCCTTTCTTCGGCACCAGTTGTACCGGACTTACCCATGAACTATCAGATATAGCATATATGATTCAACATCTAACCATTTCAACACTTCTTTCCTAACCACTTCTTGCATGATAGGGTTTAGTCGTGTTTGGTTTTGCAATCGAGGTTTATAAACATCTTCCATCGTAATTTTATGCATTACAATAGATGGACTTATGCCTTTTAAATCGCTTATTGACCATCCTAGTGCCGGCTTATGTTTTCGTAAAACCCTTAACATTTATCAAGTTGAGTAGGAGTGAGAAGAGATGATACGATTACCGGATTTGCATTATTCACCCCAAGAAATGCATATTTGAGGTGCTCGGGTAATGGCTTCAGTTCTGGAGTCAAAGTTGTTGTCTCGGGGTCACGCACGGGTTGCCCATGCTCAGGCGCACGGGTCGTGCGTGATCCCCTGTCTTCAAAAGTCCCTTCGGCATTAAGCACGGGTTTTCCCGTGCTCTGGCACACGACCTGTGTGCTCCTCTGGCATTCTAACTTTCACTTCGGAACTACGCACGAGTTGCCCGTGCGTGGACGCTCGGGCCGTGCGTGGCTGTAGACTTGACTCCCTTATCTCCAACATCGCGTTTTCGCCTCTTACGCTCCTTGGTAGTTCCTGCATATGATCTAAGGCACAAACATAGTCGTACAAATATTGGTTATCAAAATCAAGCACAACACTCGACGTCGAACACGAGTGGGTTAGACCAAATTCCAAATCATCCTTCGACAATGTATGATCAACATAATCCTCAATGCATGAACTAACTATATCTAAAAAATTACAATTCTCCACCGTATCATGAAATTGCATTGCCTTATAAATAGAGAATAAAACATGATCATCATTAACTCGTAAAGTGAGCTCTCCTTTTTGTACGTCTATTAAGGCTTTCCCGGTAGCAAGGAATGGACGTCCAAGTATCAGTGGGACGTCACGATCTTCTTCCATATCAAGAACCAAGAAATCCACAGAGAATATAAATTTATCAACTTTTACAAGCACGTCTTCTATAATTCCCTTTGGATATGTAAGTGACCGGTCTGCAAGTTGTAATGTCACTGTGGTTGGCTTCATTTCGCCTAGTCCGAGTTTCCTGAAAATGGACAAAGGCATCAAGTTAATACTTGCCCCTAAATCGCACAACACTTTATTAAAGAAGTTACCACCAATGGCACAAGGGATAGTGAAACTCCCCGAATCTTTTAGTTTTTATGGTAGCTTCCTTTGGATTATCGCGCTACATTCTTCCGTCATATTCACCGTTTTAAAGCTTGTCATCTTCCTCTTATTTGACTTAACATCCTTAAGAAATTTCTCATAATTTGGCATTTGCTCTAGTGCGTCTGCAAAAGGAATGTTAATGTGCAATTTCTTAAATATATCAAGGAATTTTGCAAATTGATCATCAAGCTTTTTCTTTTGAAATCTTTGAGGGAAGGGAATAGAGATAGGCAATTTAGATATATTAGATTTAGGAGAAGATTTAAGCTTCTCAACCCCTGTTTGTTCCTCCTTTTGTCTCTCTTTTTCCTCATCTACTTCGACATCATCATTCATCACCGATTCAACATCTCCCAACTTGGATGCTTCATCTGAAATTTTCAGATTTTCAGATTTTTCTTTAGGCCCCTCATATTCCGTACCGCTCCTTAGCCGAATGGCTTTGCATTGCTCCTTAGGATTAACTTCCGTGTTACTTGGAAATTGACCCTTTTGATGTAACCCACCAACAATTGTAGCTAATTGGCCCACTTGAGTCTCAAGATTTTTTATCGAACTAGCCATTTGCATCACTTGTAGTTCCATCTTATCCATCCTTGAGTCTTGCCTTGTGAAGCGGCTTCTCGTTTCACTCATGAATGAACTTGATTGATTTATGAACGAGGTGAGGGCATCTTCCAATGATGATTTACCTTCCACATTAGTACCCCCATTTGACGCATTGAATCCCGGTGGTGGTTGCAACACATTCTTTGTATTAGCATAGGTAAAATTTGTTAGATAAATGTTTTTATCAAGATTTTGATGATTATGTTTAAATGAGTTTTTATACCAAAACAATGTTAATAAATGTTGTCCAAATACTCCTAAATGATTTAAAATGTTTTTGCTAATTTTTGGAGTATTTCTTAGAATTAATTTTTCGATAAAAATGGACAACACTTTTGATGGTTTTGTTTAAATTGGTTTTTACACCAAATCTATGTTTATAAATGTTGTCCAAATACTCCCAAGTGATTTAAAATGTTTTTACTAATTTTTTGGAGTATTTCTTGAAGTTTATTTTTGAAAAGAATCGGACAACATTTCAAATTGGAGTCGGCCGAACAAAACGTCGACCGCACACAAGAAAAGAAAACACGAAACAAAACATACTAGACTTGAAAATTGGAGCAGGGGGACCGGTCAAGTAGGGGGCTGACCAGTCGCACCCCAGGGCGACCGGTCGCACCCCCCTGTCGACCGGTCGACCCGTACCTGGATCGCACTATTTTTTCAAAACGTTCGAAATCTTATTACAGGGCAACCGGTCGCCCTATGATATTTTTTGACAGCAAAAATTCCAACCGTTGCAATCCTTATCAACAAGATTTACTTTTCATTTTTGTACAATATTTCTACATATTGTGATCCTCTTTTTGTAGACAAAAGTGAATAGGAAGGAGCCTATGTTGGGAGCCTATGTTGGTGAAGACTTCCCTATAAATAGAGGATGAATTGAAGACACAAGACACAACACATACAAGCAAAATACACAACAAGAAATCTGCAAATTCTTCAAGCTTTCATTTTTACATTCTTGTTGTAATAGCCTAAGCACTTTCACTTGCACATCTTTGAGGTCTAGGCTTTTGATTCTTGATTACACTTGCACTCAATCCTTGTATTGGTTTTATGGAGTTGTAATCTTGAATTTTGTCCATCATTCAACACAAGACATCCTTGTGAGTATTCTTGTGGTAAGAATACACTTGGGTGATCTAGGTGATAGGTGTTTGAAGAGTGTGGTACTCTTCAAAGGTGGTGAAGGAAGATTGTGGTAATCTTCTTGAAGGTGTTGTAAGAGGATTGTGGTAATCCTCAAGGTGTTGTATTAATTTTGGAAATTCATAAAATCTTTTTTTCTTTTTGAAATCCACTTCGGATATACCGGGGTGGTAGTAGATTAGGCCCTAGGTGGGTTGAACTACTATAAATCATCGAGTGTTGTTTAATTTCCGCATTTACATTCTAGTCAATTACGTGTTCATTCGAAAAAGAGGAAGATTTGTGAAAAATCGGCATAATCTATTCACCCCCTCTAGATTATCGTAGCCACTTAGACTAACAAAATTTTCATGGTTTCTCAAGCCCGGGTGGTAGTGTGTTGGCATTGGATTGTTCCGGAAATTGTTGAGTTCCGGTTATTCACATAATTGACCTCCTCCATCGGATATAGAGGGACTTCACTACTCGTGCTTGTGTTGGCATTGGCCCCCTTCGTAAGAACACTTAAATGATTTGTCAATGCCGCCATTTGTGCCGTCAATGCTTTAATTGGGTCAGAATCTGAAATTTCCGCTACCCGTTGTACATTGGACCTATCGGATGGCCATTGATAACTGTTCATAGCCATTTCTTCAAGAAGATTAAAGGCGCCTTGTGGAAATCTTGCCAATAATGCTCCTCCCGCTGCGGCATCAACAAAGGACCGCGTTTGCCCCATCAAACCATTGTAAAAGAAACACAACTGTTGATCCTCCGGAAAACCATGTTGTGGACATCTTCTTAGCAAATCCCGAAATCGTTCCCAAGCCTCGTATAAAGGCTCGGAGTCAAACTACCGAAATTGTGTAATTTCACTTTTGAGCTGCAAAGTTTTGCTCGGTGGAAAGAATTTAAACAAAAACTTTTAGCTCAAATCGTCCCATGTGGTCGCACTTCCTTGCGTCAAAGTACCCAACCAATTCCTTGCCTTATCCCTCAAATAAAAAGGGAATAAGCGCAATCTTATGGCGTCATTCGAAACTCCATTCATTTTTATCATGTTGCATATTTGGATAAAATGCGCAAGGTGAGAATTAGGATCTTCGATTGCGAAACCCCATCTTCGGTTCATTTGTACCATGTTTATCGTCTTGGTTTAAGCTCGAAGTTGTTGGCATTTATCGGAATATGAGCAATACCACCATAATTACGATTCGTTTGTGGTCGAAAGTAATCATGGATGGCTTGCTGTTGAACCGGTATTGGTAACTCGTTGATCTCGTTGATCCCATTGTTACCCCTATTTTCTTCTTCCGCGTCCCCCATAATCTGATTTTGTTGTCTTTCAGCCCGTCTAGTAGTTGCACTGATTCTCCTTGCGAAAGCCTCAACTTCTGGTATGAGCGGTATTAACTCTCCTCGCCTAGAGCGAGTGTTCATGCACTACCTGGACCAAACTAAAAGAAACAAGTCAAATAATGAAGGATTAAAGTCAAACAAAAATATAGAAAAAATAAAAATGTCTAAATTAAGAATAATTCTATCTATCGCAATATTAACACCAAAAATTATATTAGTCCCTGGCAACGACGCCAAAAACTTGTTCGCCTTTTTTTTTTAGCTTCACCGCAAGTGTACGGTGTAAGTTATAGAATAGGGTAGCAAGGTCGTATCCACGGAGACTAATAAATTAATATGCTAAGTATCGAACTAAGATAGTCTTATTTTTATTTAGACGGTCATAATTGGATGATTGTTGTGAGATTAAGACAATTAAGACTACTAAAACACAAGATCAAGACAATGAGAATAATAGAAGTATCAAGGTAATAAAATGGATTCCCGGGTTAAGGTTTCAATTAATATCCCTCTTGTTGTCCGATTTAATCAAAGCCGAATTATTATCAATATTCCTATAAGACGATCACAAAAGTATTTTATCCTCCCTCTCGAGATGCATATAAAATGTAGATTGAAATACCTATGCTAGCATCTCTACTCAACATGAGATATTCAACTCCCAAAAGTTTAAAAGATCAAATGTCTTCACAAATATTTACAAACCTCTCGATTTATGCAAATATTCGTGTCAAGTACTCAAGATCCATTATTGAAACTCATCTCTCGAATTATGAATCAATATATCAAACATGTTAAATCATTGATCAAGTGATAAAACAAGAATAAGCTCAAAGTACTCAAATAGGTTTCAAGACAATAACTTCAATTAAGATTAAAACATTCAACAAGAGTTCATTAATCTACTTCCAAAACCCGAAAACCTAAAGAGTTTAGCTACACATGATTTCTAAACAACTCATAGACAAATTGTTCAAAGCCATGACAAACTAAAATGAAAGATTAAAACTACAAGAGAAGCAAGAAAAACTTAGGAAAGTCGACAATCTCTCGATATATCTCCGTTCCTCAAGCTCCGATGCGACCCAATTGTCTCCTTGATGTCTTCTTCCAAGAATAGAACTCTGTCTTGTGTGCTAGAGCCAAAGAATGTCAGAATATCCTTGGTGTGCGCCCCAAAAAGAGCTTATATACCTTTTAGAAATTTTAGGGCACATTGCTTTGTCGATCTTGCATTCAAAGCGAGGGGACGCACGGGTCATGCGTGGACGTACGGGTTACCCGTGCGTCATGCCGTAGCCAATTCCTGCTTCTCACCAACTAGCGCACGGGTGGTGCATCTATGCACGGGTTACCCGTGCGCATTTCCGTAGACAGCTTCAAATTCTTCAGTGGCGCATGGGTGGTGCGTTTACGCACGTGCTACCCGTGCGACTTGCCGTAACCACATTATTTCCTTCCCAGGGATGCACGGGTCACGCCCAGGCGCGTGTCCTACCCGTGCATTCTCTATTTTGGCCTTATTTGTTAAACTTCTTCTCATTGTGGCTTCTAATCTCGTACGTTCACTCGATTCTTGGTGTTTCTACTTTGCGATGCTCGTATTTGTCTCCAAATTACTTCAAATATCATTAAATTCCTACAAGACGAGCAAAGCATAATATCTTTCCCACAAAGAGTGAATACGAACCAATTCTAATGAGTTTATGCATGTCTAATCACCATTTTTGTCATAATTATACCTCAAAATACATGCAAAACTCACACCTATCACGTAACATAGAGCAACTCACTCCACAACACACGAGAAATTGGATCTTATTTTATCTAAATCTCCTCAGACATTCCTCCTTGGCGATGATGCCAAAAAGGGGTAGATAGTAATGGGAAGAAAGTGTAATTAAGGGGGAAGGATCCCTTAAGAAGGCCCCTCTAAAGATCGTGCTTGAAAAATTGCAACTCATCCACCAGCTCACTCCTATCCCAGCTGCCAAAAGAGCTGTCAGCTGAAGAGAAAGATGAATTAGCTGTTAAGAAAACAAGAGTTGCTATCAAAGTAGAATTTGCAAAAGTTGATGAAAGGCAACATGGACGAATTGAAAATTTAAAAACCAGATTCGAAGGTCCCCCAGCAAGATTGTTACCTGATTCTCCAGTTGTTAAGCTCCCACAAGAACCAGCTCCGGATGAAGGATCTGAGCCTAGATCTCTAGAGGAATTCCAAACTCTCAAATCAGTAGGATTTTTAAGAGGAATGTCTCTCCATCAGGCATGGGATTGGTACTAGGAAAAGGGCTTGGAAATATGTCAAATAGTTGAGAAACAGCTGACTCAAGGAAGCGATCGGCCGGACTTCAAGAGCACTGACCCATTCAAGATATACACCCAAGGAAGAGCAAAACGGACTCTAACAGAGGAAGAGAAAGAAGTGGTGGAAGAGGCAGAGGTACTCCACCAAGAAGAGATGTTGAATATATTAGTCCTCTGAAGAAGGATGTTCTTTACTGGGCTGGACTTAAGAGATTGGAGAATGAAGCAGTTGCCAGGAAACATGCAGAGGTAGCTACGAGGCAAGAGCTGGAAAACTTAAGGCAACAACAAGAATGGGAAGAGAGATAGATGACAGAAGACTGAGCTGCCAAGAGAGCCTATGAAAGGAAGAAAAGGGAAGAAGAAGAGAAGAAAACGAAAAGAGCTGAGGAAGATAGAAAAAGAGTAGAAGAAGAAACTAAGAGAAGAAGGAAGCAGCAGAGGCGATGAAGACTACTGCAAACACATTCATGCTGTATTTTTACTTCAATGAAAATACACAAAATTGTAAGCACTATGTATACTTTTTCATTGTACTCTATAAAGCTTTGTAAAGTGCAAGAATGACATGTTCAATAAAATGACACATTCATACAATCATTCTTTGTTTATGCACTGTTTACTTTGCTATTTTTTTATTTAAGTTTTGGCATCATCAGAAATTGTTGGGAAATTTATGTAATAGATTTTGATGATACCATGTAAAACTTAGATTAAGAAGTTGGCACCCCAATTCTACTATAAATCAACTTGTAATAGATATGGCTCTATAAGCTGAGTGGAAGCAGCCAAGTTGAAGAATACATGAATCGACTGAAGACCAAGATGAAGGATCAACTGTGTGGCAACTGATTGAAGTGAAGACAAGACTCAGTCAAGTGATAGAAAAGTTGTATCAGTCAGCAGACTGACAGCTGAGTCACTCCAAGATAAGTGGAGTTGACTATCAAAGGGGTTATGCTGCAGAAAGGATCAAAGAAAGCTGAAGAGATCCTTTGTCAAAGCAAAGTCAATTGTTTGCTGAAAATAGGCATGTGTCAGACTGCCAACCTTCAAGTTGTTTTGCTGAAAGAGTGCAAAAAGCAAGGAACCAATGAGATGTACATGAAAACCTGCAGAGTTTAAGGAAAGGCTGCAGAGCATTAAATTCAAGGATCAATCTACATCAAAGCTGCAAGACGATAAGCCAACAAGCTCAAAGTGTAGTTTGAAAAATACATCTATCGCTTCAACGGATATATTTTTCAAACAGGCACTATAAATAGGCTGAGGAATATTAGAGAGAAAACACTTATGCAATCTGAGACACACAAGAGAAATCAAGCAATTAAAGCATAAATCTCTCAAGCATTCTATTCAAATCCTCAAGCCTAAACTCGAAGGAATCAATCCAACACACTCAGTGAAGGAAAGACAACTTCAAATTGTTGAAGAGGAAAAACTTATTTAAAGAACAAGGGGTCTACACTCCAAGGTTGAAGGAGGTGTAGTGAGGTTCCAGTTCGAACCAGAAGCTTTGGACTCGTTAGAGGGCTGTGTGAACAAATCCAAGAGTTTGAAGGAGCTGAAGTAGCAAGACAACTATTTTGTGAAGAAGCTCAGCCCCAAAAGCAAAGCCAACTGTGTGATCAAGGCCTAGCTTGGACTGTCACCATTTTGTAACAAAGTCCCAGTTATATTAGTGGATTCCTCCAGGGGTTGGAGAAGAGTGGATTAGAGGAATTACCCCATCTTCGAACCACCATAAAAATTGCTTTGTGTATTTTACATTCAAAGACTTTTATTCTTGCATATCTATATTGTTGTTTGTTTTATTTGCTAAGTCAATCGATAATAACTCGACTTAAAACAAGTGTTGAAAAACATATTTCAAACAAGGGTAAAAGTCTTCCATTGTAAAAACCAAGTCTATTGTATATTTAAAGAGTTAATCAATCAATCGAGTTATCTTATCAACAAATCGGTCGAGTTTGTTGAGTGGCTAACTCTGTTTGTGTAGGTAAACTAAGTTGTCCACCAAGGACCCAACCGACTTGTGATCAAACTCGACTTTAAAAGGACTAAATCAAAAGTTGGTAAAGTCTATTCAACCCCTTCTAGACTTTAGTTTATCTCCCCTTGGGACCTACAACCGCTCTTGAGTATAATCGCATTAGAGGAAATAGTGCGCACATGAAGTATGGAAAAATTAGAAACCATTTATGAAGGAACTAATAAAGTTAAACAAACTCGAAAAACATGCTTGTTAAAAACTTCAAAATTTCATCATGTTCGAAGGAGAAGGAATTTCAAATATGGTGGAAAGGCTCGACAACATCATCAACCCTCTATCAATAGGCGCTCGAAAAAAGTCATCTCCGAAGAAGACAAGGTAACCAAAGTATTAAATGCTCTTCCCAATTCTTGGTCCGAAAAGGTGACGGTTATCACTTTAAGCTCAAACTCTTGAAACTCTCAAGTTTGATGAGTTTATTGGAAATCTTCTCATTTATGATGTCTACCTCAAAGAAAGAAAGAATTTCAAACCATCCACCTCACAATCGGGTATGAAATCTATTCCTAAAGGTCTTACCTCAAGTTCGAAAAATGCATATTATACTAGTGATGAGGATAATGAGGAAATGGGCTGCTCTTGTTCGAAAATTTGCCAATTTTCTTAATAAAAATAAGGCAAGAAAAGCAAGAGACAACTCGTGCTTCAAATGCGGAAAACCCGGGCATTTTATAGCGAATTGTCCTAAAATAGCAGAGGAAGAGCAAAAGAAGAAATTTTTTTTTCCAAAAAAGAAGGCCTTGAATGCGGAAGCTAAAACATGGGATGAATTTCTTGCAATATCAAACGATAATGAGGAAACCGAACAAGGTCTTATGGCCATAGATGACCAAAATGATGAGGTACTTAGGGCAATTACAATCAAAGAGGTTCCAAATGGCTCGTGGACAGCGGATGTTCACGCCATTTGACCGAAAGAACATTTCTTTACCAACATCAAGCTACAAGAAGAAGGAATGGTTATGTTTGGAAATAGCAAAGGCAAAATCCTTGGAATGGAGACGTTGGTAATTCTTCTTTCTCTATTAATGATATTTTATTAGTAGATGGGCTTAAGTTCAATTTGATAAGTATAAGGCAACTTTGGGGTTTAAAGTATGACGTTCCTTTTAAATAAAGAAAAATGTCTTCTTCTTAAAAATGGTAAAACTATTTGTGAAGCAAGTAAAAAGGCAATCTTCACAAGAATAGTACAAATGATTTGGTTAGTCAAAATATTTCTTGTCTTGTCGCTAGCAATTATTTAACTAGTTTATGGCATAGGCGACTTGGACATGTTGGATACAAAAGTTTACAAAACATTTGCAAAAATCGACACGTCAAAGGACTACCCAAATTAAATTTTGAATATCTTGACTTATGTGACACTTGTCAAAAGAACAAATTAGTTAAAAGTAGTTTTAAGCCCAAAGATAAATTTTTAACAATCAAACATCGACAACTTCTCACCTAGATTTTTATGGGAATATCGGCACGCTAGTCTAAGTGGAAAACATTATACCTTTGTTATAGTCGATGACTTTTCTAGATATACTTTAGTTGTCTTTCTTGCTAATAAAAATGATGTCGCTTATGAGTTTGCTAAGTTGTGTAGACTTATAGAAAATGAAAAAGATGATTCTATCAAAACTAAAAGAAGTAATCGAGGCGGTGAATTTAGAGTATTATGTGAAATCAAGGGATATGCACATAATTTTTCAGCTACTAGAGCTCTAGAGCTCCTCAACAAAATGGTGTATCCAAAAGGAAAAACCGAACTCTACAAGAAATGTGTCGGTCTATGATCAATGAATTTTCACTTCTAAAATATTTTTGGGCCGAAGTCGTGAACACCGCTTGCTATGTTATAAATTGAGTATATCTTCGTCTAAAGTTGAACAAAACTTCATATGGGCTTTGGAAAGGAAGAACTCCAAATATTAGCTATTTCAAAATATTTGGTTACAAATGTTTTATCTTAAAAACCAAGGTTCATTTGGGCAAACTTGATCCTAAGGCCGATGAAGGATTATTTATGGGGTACTAGACTAAGAGCAAGGCATAACGTGTATATAACAAAACAAGCTTGGTGGTCGAAGAATCTATTCATTTCAAATTCGATGAAGCTTCCGGTGTTGAAAGAATTCCAAATGATGACAGTGATGAAGAAGATGAAGTTTGACCAATTGTTTCAAACTAAATTCAAAATTATCAACCTTCTTCTTCAAATGTTCAACAAGAGAATAACGGTGACACGTCGGATATTCCCGTGGCTCTAAAATGCAAAGAAGATCATCCAAAGGATCTTATCATAGGAAATCCACTTGATAAGGTCATGACAAGGAGAAAATTTGCCGAAAAAGCTCTTATATCTCAAAAAGAGACAAAAAATACTAAGGAGGCAATTGTAAATGAAGATTGGTTTCTAGAGATGCAAGAAGAGCTAAATCAATTTGAAAGAAATGAAGTTTGGGAATTTGTGCCTTGTCCGCCATCTCACACTATCGTCAGAACAAACTGGGTATTCCGAAACAAACTAGACAACAAAGGCAACATTATTCGAAATAAAGCAAGGTTAGTAGCTCAATGTTATTGTCAAGAAGAAGATATTGATTATGATTAAACTTTTGCACCCATAGCATGTTTAGGAGCTATTTGTATCTTGCTTATTCTTGTTTCAAAAATTTTAAACTTTATCTAAATGGTTTTATCAAGAAGAAGTCTATGTTAAACAACCTCCGGGGTTTGAAAAATTTTCATGACCAAATGATGTTTATAAACTTAAAAAGGTTTTATACGGTCTCAAACAAGCACCCCAATCTTGGTATGATAGACTAAGTTCTTTTCTTTTAGAAAATGGTTTTACAAAAGGTAAAGTTGATCTACTCTTTTTGTTTTTGAAAAAGGAAAGGATTGTCTCTTAGTTCAAATTTATATTGATGATATAATTTTTGGTGCTACTAATGAATCTTTGTGCAAGAAAGTTTGTAAGTCAATGCAAGGTGAATTTGAGATGAGCATGATGGGTGAACTCAACTTCATTCTTGGACTTCAAATCAAACAAAGTCGAGAAGGAATTTATATCTCCCAATCCAAGTACACAAAAGAACTCTAAAAGAAGTTTGGAATTGAAGAAGGAAGAACAGTTGTAACTCCAATGGCAACAAACATCAAACTCGACAAAGATGAAAAAGGTAAATCGATTGATGAAACCAAATATCGAGGTATGGTTGTTAGTAAACTTTATTTAACCGCAAGTAGACCTAATATTCTTTATGTCGTATGCATATATACTCGACTTCAAAGCAATCCCAAAGAATCTCATCTAACTGCTGTAAAATGAATTTTTTGATATTTAAAGAGCACTATTTCTTATGGTTGTTTTATCCGAAAAATGATAATTTTTCTTTAAAGGGATATAGTGACTCAAATTATGCTGGCAACATTTATGATCGTAAAAGTACATTCGGCTCGTGTCAATTTTTAGGTGATTGCCTAGTTTCATGGTTTTAAAGAAACAAAATTATGTATCTTTATCAACGGCCAAAGCCGGATATATTTCCGCAACTTTTTGTTGTGCATAATTACTTTGGATGAAACAAACCTTAGCGGATTACAAAATTCTTTTCGAAAAAGTTCCTATTTTTTGTGACAACACTTTCGCTATCAATATTTCAGAAAATCCGATTCTCGTAATTGAACCAAACATATTGAGATTCGAAATCACTTCTTAAGTGATTGTGTTTCAAAATGAAAAATTAAGATGTGCTTTGTTCCATCTCAAGATCAGCTCACAGATATTTTTACATAACATTTACCCACCGAGTCCTTCAACTCAATTCAAGTTCGTTTAGGCATAATGCATATTGAGTAAATTCTATATTTGCATTTTGAGCATTTTCAAGTTTTGGGGTGAAAAATCTAATTTTCTTAACTTAAAATTAGATGGAAGTTTTACACCTTTGAAATAGGGATAGGTCGCTCTATAAAGCGATTGGTCATTTTGTGTTCGTCTATCAGTCCTACCACCCCATAGTGACCTGGTCGTTATAAAGCGGGAAAAATGTTAAAAACCTGTCTATTTTTTTCTACCTCACAATTTCCTCTTCTCCTCAAACCTAAAGTGCGAACACTCCCAAAATTTTTCAATATTCCTCTATATTTCACCGAATTTGGTGGTTCTTGTTGCTAATCTCTTCTACTTTGTGAGTATTTCATTTCTATGGAGAGAGGGTTCTTCATCAAATCGCCAATTGGAGGCGAAACAATGGGAAATGCGAGCCTCACAACGAGATATGGCTCAAGGACAATAAGGAAATGTCAATCCCCAACTTTCTTGGGCTCAAAATACCGCCCTCCGAGGTACAATTTTGAAAGACAATGTCAAATGGTTGAAAAGTAAGAAATCTCTACTATCTCAAGCTCTAGTGGTGCAAATTCATCTTTGTTAATTCATAAATTTGTTGGGAAATATTATGATGATTTAGTGTTTTTAATAAGAATGTTGGGCGTACAAAGATTTATTGGTTTGGTACTTTCTCGAATGAATTCCCTACTATTCATGATTATTTCATTACTCAAGGGTGGATGTATTTGTGAGAACATCCTTTTGTTATGTATAATGATGAGGTTATCAAATATTTTTATTCGAACATGTGGATTGAATTTGACATTGAACCCCTAATGATATTTTCCGATTGTTGGATGTAAGAGGTGGATGGGATTATGTGTCAAGGATTCATTGGGATAATGACAACTAGGAGTGTCTTTGAATGAAGTGAAGACGTTTTGGGTGTTACGCCGTTACCACTCAATCTATGACGAATGAGCT